>JABUQX010143738.1:0-17500 GCA_015478945.1 Trachelipus rathkii
CATTTTTCACGATTTTTCAACTACATTTTCTCAGTAGTAAAACAACATTTTTATTTTGTTATTTCTGACACCTAATGGTTCATTTTAGTAGTCAATTTTACTGGCTTTTAAAGAAAAAAAAAATTAAATTTCCATCCTTTCTAGAAAAAAAGTTATGAACCATGAAAGCCATATAGGTGAAAATGTCCAAAGTAGCCCCGGTGGCTAAAGTACCCCCAGTTTACGGTATATATATATATATATATATATATATATGCTGCTATATATAACTCTATATATCTGTATATATATATATATATATATATATATATCCCAAAATTTATGAAGCTTTCCAAATTTGGATACAGGAGTAGAATTTGTATTTAACTACTTTTTAATATATATATATATATATATATATATATATAACCAATATATATTTTTCTTTCAAATATATATATATAATAACTATATATATATATATACTCTCTTCTTCTTATATATATATATATAATATATATATATATATAAATTTTTTCTTTTAGATAATAATAGGAAGAATAAAAAACTGAAGAGTGCAAAAGGACGTAAAGTTGAAAAACCTGATAATGTTGAAAATGAAAAGTACAAATCTGCTTGGAGATAATATTTTATATTTAAATACTTATTTATTTAAGTAGCTCCATAATTATTTTTGTTAGTGCATTGGAGTGTGAATTTTCAGGAAAGGTCTGAGGAATTTGTTTTGTTCATAAAGTTTGTGTATTCCAATTCTGAGAATGGCAATGACAAAAATTCATTGGGCTGCAACTTGCAACACACTATACAGTAAAATTTAATTTTTATATAGTTTATTAAAAAAATATATAGCTCAAATGATTAATTTTGGGTTTTGTTACTCTTTTCGTGTACCGCCCGTATATGTTAGCTTCACCTTTGGAAGAGTTGAACTTCGTTGAGGCCCGCGCCCTGCATGTAAACAAGTCATAATAGTGACTGAGTGCATATGCGGAGTTACAGAACGGTAAATCGGTTAAAATGACAGGTCCCCACCTGGGTTTTAGTGCCAAATATTTTTTCACTTAGTAGCACAGGTTTTTAGTACATTATGTATATACCTCTAAAACTACAATGTGTCGGAACTCTGAAGAAGCAAACAGGCCTATTTGATAATTACATAAGCAGAAAGTACAGTATGTATTTGGTGACATGAAGCATACTGGATGATGAGCGACTGTACGTTCATGCTTTGTGAGATGACTAGGAGTAATCTGCCAGACACGAGGTAACATGTTTTCGCAAAAATCTGGAGTATTTACAAAATTTTGTGGAATGTATTTTAAAAATACATTATATAAACTATTTTAAATGCGTCACGATATCAGGTTTTGAACAACTTATATTGCTGAATTTTGATTTGAATATTTAAGTTTGGTGTTATTGTTGATAATATAAGAAAGGAAAATTTACTCATACCATTAGGGTCTAGTTTTCTTTATTTTTAAAGTTGCCTTATGCTGGGAATTGCTACCCTAGGATCGGACTAGGAACCAGGCAGTGTTGACTAGCACTGGTGAGTATTTTGCAATCACCGCAACAAAAGTAATTTTTTTCTCATTGAACCTGGACACTGTAGTGTATCACACTGAACCCCTGACGCACCAGGTGCTTCGGCCAGCCACCGTAAGGTGGTGGTACGCAGAGTGAATAGTTCCCTCGAGCACTTGCCTCTACAGTACATATAGAAAAGGGATAAAGCACCAACATCGCGCCCCAAATATAAAGGGTCAAGTGAACTAGAAAGTACAGGACAGTTTATAAGTCTTTATCTGCTGACTCGACCCTATCCAAAAGCCGGATGAAACCAGAGGCCCCGCCCCCCACAGATATGAGAAACATTACTCCATACAAGGCGGATGAGACCACTTGTATAGGTGGAGTAACTGAGAAGAGGGAAAAAAAAGTCTCGCACTCTAAACAGAACTCCCAGTTTCTTTGAGGCCGCCCACAGCAGCCACTGTGATTTGAGTTTTTCAAAACATTTTTTTGTTTATGTTAAGGCCAGGATCGTTTATATTGTCAACAGGAGGGACGAGAGAACCGTCGAAAGAGATAGAAAAGTTAGTGTCTTAGAGAGAGAGATTTGTAGAAAGTTGGGTTTTAAAAATTAAATTTCACAAGCTTGGGACGACCCAACCCTGAAAATTCCTCCAGATCAGCCGAGAATAGAATCGGAAGGGTTAAGACGAGAGGGAGGCAATTCTAGAAGTAAGAGGGAGCAGAATTGATACGAGTTGAAGAATGAAGGTCAAGTCATCGACATATAAGTGGATAGAGTTAGATGTGCAGGTGAGTAGATCGTGATGAAAAGCAAGGAATAAAGTAGGGGAGATAAAAAACAGTACCCACAGAGAGGAACACCACCTTGACAGAAAAGAAGAGATCGCTCCATCAACAACGCAGCCGACGTGAAGCGATTTGAAGCTAGACATAAGAAGTAAGCGAAGAAGGGAAGCAAGGAGAGAGCTTGGAGAGCAGTGACGCGTGCCATACCTGGTCAAATACTATATGTCCAGCGCCACCACACAAGTCTTCCCGTAGTTCCTAAGGGCGGAAAACATAAATCTGTTAAATAGGAAAGTATATCGCCAGTAGATCTCGGGCACTGAAAGCCGTACTGGTAATCAGAGAGAAGGTAAGGAAGAAGATTCCAGATGATCTAAAAGTGAGAGTTGAGAAGGGTTTCAAATCTTAGAAAGAATACAAGTGAGCTATAGGGCGATAGTTAAGAGAAGGATCAGAGCAGCATCATTTTTTGAATAGGTTGGACATATGCGCTTCCAACACTGAGGAAAGTGCTAGTATTAAGGACATAGAGAATATATAGTTGAACGAGGGTGAGGTCGCGCAGGCTGCGCTTCCTCAAAACTCAGAAGGAATGACATTCGGGCCACCCGCCTTCCCTAAACGTTCTTAAATTTCCGGGAGCTCATGCCGATCAAATGAGAAATGACAGGTAAAGGAGCATAGGACACCTGAGAGGGAAAGGAGTAGGAGGAGGGGAGGAATACCAGAATCGTCCAAAGTTGAATTAGAGGAAAATAGGAGGCCAAAGAGATGATTGGCCTTTCAGTTGGAGTATTAACAACAGAATCATCAGAGTGAATAAGAGGAGGAAAGGGATGATTTACAGAGATTGTTAGAATGTGTTTTGGCAAGAGCCAGAGATTTGTCAGTAAGAGAATTAAGGAGGTCAGCACTTTAGGTTCCAATGAAAGTCGCTTTGCTGGAGTCGTATCCCTGCAGCGTTTCCACAACTGAATGAAGAATTGGCAAGGTGATGGGAGAACGAGAATTGCACACACCTGATAAGCATTACCTAGCCTGAATTGGCCAAGGGGAACAAGCGCGATCCGAACCATAGTTTTTGAGGAGAAAAAGAAGTGGTCAAGAAGGAATGAACCTGCTCATCACGTCAACGATTAGAGTTCCCACTTTATCGGCAAAATCTGAAGCGTCTTAAGAGTCAAAGCAATCACTTCAATTATAGTTAGCAGTAGAAGAAGCAGCTTGCAATGCCCCCCAATCGGCCCGATAAAAGTGCCAGAAAAACCGCATAGGGCAGGATGAAAATGTTGGAGAGAAAGTATTAAATTAAAGTGATATAAGGTTATTGGTCAGATTTACCAATAGGAGCCAGGTGGTGTATTTATAGAGAAAAGGACTAGTGGTGAAAACTTATAGGTCCAAGTGTGTTCCAATAGGTTGGGACGATCGAATATTGTGTGTAGATTTATTTAATCTGTTTAACTTTCCCAGATCTCGTTGAGAATACTGAATGATTCGGCTTCCTCCTAAATCAGATGCAGGAGGCAGCTCAACAATTCAGTTTTGTTATTTTATTTGAAATCCTAAATGGGGGACCTCAGGTATATGGATGAGAAGATATAACAGTCTCGTGAGAAAGTAGTGGAGTTATCAAAGGCATGAAAATCTGTTCTGTTAGGAGAACAGTAGCAGCAGTAAAATTATTGTAGTAGAAGGAAGAAAAGATTTTTAAGCCACAGAACATTGAAGTTAGGAGATTCCAAGAGATTCTGCTCAGATTCTCGAGACGTTTTATAGGAATGTTTATATTTACATAGGCACATACTCCACCCTTCAAACGGAAATTATAAAATAAGTTATGGTTGGATATATTAACTTGAGAGTCGAAGGATAGTGCTTAGCCATCCAGTTCAGACAAGGCTTTTCAAATTAGGGGTTTAGAGTTAGAGAGAGAGAGGTATTTACGGGATGCAGAGTTTAGAGTGCAAACCATTGATGTTGGTAAAGTCAAAGAAAAGAAACACTTCTGTGCAAATTTTGAAGATCAATCAACACTGTCACAAAAAAAAAAAAAAAGTAAAAAGAACAAAGACAGACAGAAACAAATAGACAAAGACCAAAGGAGAAATGAGGAAAGAATTTATTCGTACGCTAAAACTAAATTTTAAAACGATAAAACCTATTTACAATAAAAATATCTAAAATATGAATAATCCAGAAAGTTTCAAAACACTCACGCACTCACACGCTCTCCTGAGAAATTGCTATTTTTAAAAATACTATTGATCAACTAAAAGTAGATAAATCTGTATAAATTATAATAATAATACATCCAATATAAATTTTAAGCTAAAGACCAAGTTGGAGAAACGCAATCTAAGTTAAAAAGAAATCGAGGAAAAAAAACGGAACTTGAGAGGGTACTAGCTTCATCTATATCCAAACCCCAGATTTATTTTTAGAATAAAAGATTTCTCATAGATACAGAAGAAGTAAAAATATCCCGGCAAAGAAGTATCCGGCCATTTAACCGATGCCGATACCGATACCAGTCAAATATGGCCGATACTACCGATACCATCGGTACATCACTTTGTGAAATGTTTATAAACTCATTTTAATTCATTTGTTGAAAGAAACATATATTATATATATATATATATATATATATATATATATATACTATATATATAGCATATATATATATATATATATATACTATATATATATATATGCGCTGCTGTCTTAATATTTAGAAAATAGTGTAATTATTAACTAATTAAACTCTAAGATAACCTTTCCTTAACTTATATATATATATATATATATATATGTATGCTCCAATAACATATAGCATAACTCTCTAACTCTTCTTCTTACTGCTATAGCATAACAACTCTCCCGCTGTATATATATGTTGCAAATATTCCCAAATATTTTTTTTTTACTTCAATAAAACCTCCATTTCTCTCACAGGGGTTTTTAAATTTCTTCAAAATAATTGCATGTAAAAATAGTAAAACAAAAATGAAAATATTAGAAGTTATACTCTTTTACTTAGTGAAATATTTATAAGCTCATTTTAATTCATTTGTTGAAAGAATATATATATATATATATATATATATATATATATATATATATATATTTTTTTATATATATATATATATATATGCATATATATATATATATATATATATATATATATATATATATATATATATATATATATATATATATATATATATATATATATATATATACTCCAATAATATATATATCTATAACATATATATATATATATATATAACAACAACATATATATATATAACAACATATAATATATATATATCTTTCTTTCTTTCTTCACCTTCCTCTTTGCCCCAAGATTGGGGGTAAGGTGCTGTACAAGCATCGGAAAAGAAAAGCGGGTAGGAGAACATGACAAGCATTCGAAGAAAGCCTTGCCGCCCCCTCTGTACCATTAATTAGTGAGCTTCGTCACAGACAGAAAAATCCACCCTAGAGCATCATGGGACCTGACGGACCCTCACTATGTTAAATCGTCCAATGCGGACCATCCTGGCCAGGTGGGATACAACCATGCCCCCATACAAAAACCCCGCCATTCTCTCCCATCATGCACCTTTATTCTCACCTCTGCCAAATTCACATTTCTCTCCTTCAGACATTCGTTCACCGACTCAATCCACTTTCTCTTCGGTCTCCCAGCCGGTGGGTTCCCAAGTACACTCACCGCTATACATCCACTTAACCAACCTATATCATTCATCCTTTCCCACATGACCAAACCATCTCAACATACTTTCATTTATTCTCTCATTTACCCCTTTCTTCACACCACACCACTCTCTAATAGGTTCATTTCTCTCTTTATCAATTCTTCTCACACCTAGCACACCTAAGATTGTCCCATCTGAACTTTTATTGGGCTTTAGATCTATGCTAGCTATTCAGACCATGGCGTCTCACCACCATACAATAACACAGGTAACAACATACCCTCATGTGAGACCCTAGCACACACAAGACTTGGTCCCTTTGCATTCACTTGATTTAATTACCAGCCACCTTCCTGCATTCACAACTTTCCTACTACACTCTGCATCGTCCGTTCCTTCTCATCCAACACATATACCCTAAATATTTAACTCAGACACTTGTTCTAGCTGCTCACCATCTAACATAACTTCACACTGAGGAGTATCCTCACTCACAACCATAACCTTACTCTTATCCACGTTTACTTTCAAGCCCCTTCTTTTACACACCCTGCCAAATCTCTCTATCAATCCTCTCAGAAACTCTCTTCAGATTCGCCACACAAAACCAAATCATCCGCATATAATAGGTAGGGCACCCTCCATTTCACATATATATATATATATATATATATATATATATATATATATATATCTTGCTGCTCTTATATATATATATATATATATATATATATATATATATATATATATATACATAACATAACAACTATATATAACTATATATATATATACTATATATATATATATACTATATATATATATATATATATATATATATATATATATATATATATAACTCTTATATATATATAAACATAACCAACCTTTATATATATATATAATAACTTAACCCATATATACTTAATATATAACCAGCAACATATATATAATAACAACTATACCTTATATATATATATATATATATATATATATATGAGCCGTGTCCAAAAGTGGACCTGCTAGATTTCTTCGAGATGGTGAGGAGTAACCAGGTCTTAAGGTTTGTAACATTTCAACAAAGTACTTCAATTCAACACTTAAAAATGAGACGTTGTTAGCATAAAAAAAAACTGATATTTTTTGGTCAAGAAATTCTTTTTGTGCAGTTGTCATTTTAATGGTATATTTAGACAAATTCTTTTGAGTTTTTGATGTGTCAGATACAGATAACAACCATGTTTTCATTGTTGAATGTCTTGCAGCCATCGAAAATTAGATGAATCCCTTTCTTCTACATCTGTAAGATCCATACTTTCAACGGTTGTATTAATTAGCACTTGATTCACTAGATTTGCCAGAATATGACAAGCGCTTACAAGATTTTTTCTGATGCACTTTTATTCTTTCAATTTTATTGCTAATTGTATCACTGTAATATTTACATTTTACTTTGCTGGTGCCTTAGACATTCAGAACTTCAGTCCATTCATTTCCTAGTTTTCTTCTGGATCCAAGAGTCTTTGGCATTACTGTTATAATCAAACTTATAATAACTTAACAAAATTAAAAACAAACAATTAAATTAATATGAAATTGCAGTTATTGCTGAAAAGGAAAGGAAAAATGAAAAAAAACAATTTTCCCCCGGGTTTTAGATGAAAAAGAAAAAACCACTGGGCTTTTTCAAAAAAAGTGGTTTTCCCAACCAGATATATATATATATATATATATATATATATATATATATATATATATAATATATATATATATATATATATTATATAATAATAATATTATATATAGCATATAACAATATAATAACTTTCTTTCCAACAACAATATAATATATATGATAATATATATATATAATATTTAATATATATCTTCCTATTAACTAATATATATATAATATGTAATATATATATAATATATCTTATATATATATAATGTAATATATATAATATAATATACAAAATATTTGTAATAATAATAATAATATATAAATATAATAATAATATATAACCAGCTGTGCATATCTTTGCTTCATAATATAACCAGCCATAATAATATATATATAATATATGTATATAATATATGTAATAATATATCTTTACATAAACCAATATATGTATATATATATATATGGCATATATAATATAATATATATATATAATATGCTTTAACAACAACCAACTAGCTATTCTTCTTCAACATACAACAATAATAATATAATAGCGCATATAATAATATATATATACATAATAACCAGCAGCCTTTGTATGTAATATAATAGTATTATGTAATAATATATGTATAATAACATATATGTAATATAGCATATATATAATATAATAACTTATGTAACAATAATAATAACCAATATGTAGTAATAATAATATATAACTCAACATAACGTAACAATAACCTTCACTGTATAACAATATATAGTAATAACTTAATAATATGTATATATGTATATAATAATATATACAATATAATAACAACCAACCAAACCAACCAGCAATAGCCATAGTATATAACATGCACTGCTCATTTTTACAGTAGCAGGTATGAATCAAAATAGAATAATTGGCCAATAATGAACATGTTTTCAAAGACTAGTTAAATCGCAGCTATAAATTTACTTTTTCTTCATATTTTGTCTGAAATTTCTTAAAACTCGCGAAATCGGCAACATTTCTTTTTTTCTCCATGCGAACCCCAATGCATGTGACTTTGGATTCATTTTCTAAAATATTTTCTAGAAGTGAACAATGTGTGTTAGCAGTCTCCTGATATTTTCCTTTGTGGTAAGAAACAACCTTTATTATTTAAATATTTTCATTTAACTTAACTTTTAACTTTTACTTTATTATAGTACCATAGAAGCAGATTTTAATTAGGATTTTTTTTAATATAAGACTTGTGAACCTAGGCCCTAAGTTATATCATGCAATCTCCAATTATGATGAGAAAGCAACAGGATAGTTGTTATGCATATTCAGTTTTATCTGATTCTCGTTTATTATTATTACTATTATTAATGAGTATTATAAATCGCCTGTTTATCGCGATTCTCAAATTTCGTTAATCCTAGCTTCCTTTGTTTTGAAACCTAGGCCGTCTCATGGATTTTACTTTTAGCCTATTTTTGTCTTAAGAACTCCACACATGATTTTAATATTATTTCCCTATTTTCATTATTACAATTTTTATTACCAAAATCTCAGTCATTTTTATAAAAAAAATTTTTAAAAAATTCTAGGCTCCTATTTTTTTTAGTAGGCTTTTGGCCAAAGCGCAAATAACATTTAATATTTATTATTATTGATATGAGCCATTTTTCATTTGATTTAGAATACAGTAGATTTATTATTATTATATTTTTTTAAATTATATAAAATTTAGTTATTAATAACACACAATTTTAAACAAACTTTAACCTCAGTTTACATTTGAAAACAGGTCGCAGACCAAAACCATGTGGTCATATTTTAATTTTAGGTAGTCTACTTTTAATTAATTTCTACCTGTTACTATATATGTTGTTATGAATTGCTATGAAATTTTAAACATTTTAGGTTTTCATTATTTTTAAAGATTTAGGAAAAAAGTGGTTTTCATGGATAACACCTATAAAGATATCTTTAAAAAATTAATTTACTCTCGTTTGCAAGCTATATAAACTAGCATATGGTATTAGTATTATTATTAAGGATATAAATTTTTTTTGTTTAAATTTTTCATTAGAATTTATTTTAAGCAAATGCAATTTTAATTTTTAGGTCGGGATAATAAGCTTTCTCACAATAAAACTCATACGGACCTATTTCCCTGGACCTACCTTAATTATCACACACATTCTCATAAGAAATCTCAACTCATTATAATTTTATTTATAGTTTCATTATTATTATTATTTGATTAGTAATACATTGCTTTAAATAATATTTTTAGTAAAAAAAAAAAAACTTATCTTTGTTATTTCAACATTTGGGAAAAGAGAGGTTCCATACAGATACACTTTAATCTATTTGCTTTTGCGAGTTTCAATTTTATTTGACTATCATTACTTCATTTTAATTATTTTATTATTAATTATAAATTACCTACTTTTATTACTGCAGTTTGTAAATTTTTGCTTTTACTTTTATCTTAAAATTTGCTAAAGAAGCCTTATGCTGAAATTCAGTCTCGCAAAAGGGAAACTATTGAAATAAATAAAATGCAAATAAAAATACGGTACTTTTCTAGCTTCATGATAGATTGAAAAAAAAAAAAAATATTCTTATTATATTTTTAAAACATTTCAACCATACTGTATCATACATTTATCAAAGAGTACTAATATTTGTTTTCATTTCTTTTATAATTTGATTTCCAAATAGATACATTTAAAACTGGCAAATAAGAGATATAATTTTACCATTTTTCTTTTGTTAAAACTATTAATATTTCAATTCATTAATGACCAATTTTTAAATGCGGCAATAAGTTGGATATTAGAAAATTACCCAATCGGTGGTGTTAACCAACATTTATTTTATACGTACGAGTTTCTATATATAAATTTATTATTGTTAGTAGTAGTAATTTTTTTGTATAAACTTTTCTTTTCAACATAATTTAGTTTGCCTTTTTCTGAAATCATAAGATAACCAAATAGTCTTTATGTTGAAATTTAAGCTCGCTGATTTGAAAATATTGAACCCCCTTTAATACAGCATAAATAGTACAGTATCTTTAGATTCGTGGTGGTTGTGAATACCTACTTGTATAAATCCTGCGGCTAAAATTTGTACAAGCATTTTATAATTATTACTGTTAAAGTTATCATTTGGTAATTTTTATTTTATTATTATTATTATAACTATTGCAAATTTAATCATATTTTTAGCCTTATTATAATTTTTTTTTATTGGTACTATTCAGATTTGTAAATACAATCGTTCAATATGAATTAGTATCATCATCAGTATCTTATTAAAATCAATATTTTAATTTATATTATGCGCCACCTTATACTGATGTACACTCAAGGTAGATTTTAGATCAAAATATATTTTTGTAAACGATTTTGATCGAACGTATAATTGTGATATTATTTATTATTATTTTTATTATTTTTATTATTATTAATATTAATTATTATTATTATTATTATTATTATTATTATTATTATTAGGTAATTAAGCTACCATTTAGAGCCTAAAAGTCTGGATTTAGGGATTTATTTTTTTCCACTCATTCATGCTGTACTCTCTCACTCTCTCTCATTCTCCCTCTTTCAATTCTCTCACTCATTTTCTCCCTCTCTCATACTCATGCTCTATCTCCTGCACTCTCTCTCTCTCATTCTCCCTCTTTCGATCCTCTCCCTCTCTTCCAAGTCCTCTCGCTCTAACTCTCACCCTACCATTATCTCTCTCTCTCTCTCTCCCTCTCTTCGCTATTAGGGTTATAAAGCTTGGGAAATGTTCCAAAATGCCTTCTCAAAAAAACGCTATGTTAGGTAAATTAAATATAAAGAGTAATTTTTCTGGATAATGTGAAGGCGGGACAAAATGATCCTAGTAACCTTAGCAATATCCGAGGTTGTGCCAATGTTCACATTGACCCTAACTTTTTTAGCATACAAAACACAATCAGTATAGGTTAACCGGTAAATGGGAAAGAGATCCAGTTTGTCGTTTATTTCTTTTCCTAAATATAAGTTACTTTAGATAAAATTTAGTTTTTCATAAATTTTTTTTAAAAAAATTTGTTTTCCAAAATTTTTAGGCAGCAGTTTTATTAAGCTAAAATATATTTGTTTTGTATTTACCAATTATTGAGTTCAATTTTTATTTTTATAAGATATTTTTCAGATTAGCCAAAACATTTAGTATCGATTTCTTAGTAGTTTGATTTTAGTTTTATTTGTAAATTATTTGGGTTTAAAATTTTACTTTTTATAAGGTTTTCTGCACTTGTGTAAAAGTACATTGTTTTAAAAACAAAAGTGTTGTCGGGTAGTTTCATCTTGGGTAAAATTATTTTTAAAACGGGTTATTTCAGTAGTAAACTTTTTCTTAATAAACTTAATTTTTGACTCTTATTTTAACTTTTACTTAAATTGCTCAGTATATTTTAAGTTGGATGATGTGCTCAGTATATTTTAAGTTGGATGATGTAACAAAGTTTTTGGGTAGTTGCAGCTTGATTAAATTAAAACTCAGAATTTTTAAATTCGTTGCCTTAAATTCTAATATGTTGTTTAAATCTTTTTGGGTAAGACTTCTAGATTGGTTAAATTTAATAATCATTTGTAATTTTTAAAATCTTCATATATGGGAATGTCTGTAAATTTAATGATATTCAGCTAATTCATTTAATTTTAAGGAAGATTTAGAACTTTATTTTTATTTTAATTTTTGAGAACTTTTAAGGAGTACTTCCGATACCATGTTAATAGGTAGCTTACTCAGAAATTTTATTTTTATGTTAATGGAATTTTCATCTCTTAATTGTAAGCCAATTTAACTTTTCATTAAAAGGATATATTATAAATATTTTGTAAACTATTAATTTTTTTTATAATTTTTTTTACCTGGGGTATACTATATTAATTTCTTTTCAATTTACCCCCAGGCATTTGGTGTTGGGATATAAAACTTTGTATTGGGATCACTTTACTGATCCAGTCAGATAGGAAATAAAATATCAAAGGCTTATACAAATTTTTACTCATTTTAATTGGGTACTCAATCATTGACTATAAATTCAGATATATATATATATATATATATATATATATATATATATATATATATATATATATATATATATATATATATATATATATATATATATATATATATATATATATAATTAAATATTTGAGTTGGTCATATTAAATAATTTTTTTTCTTTAGACTAAACCGTTTTCTATTAATATTTCAAGGTACTCTTTTTTTTTTCTTTATAATTCTAAAGTATTTTAGTAATATTTTTAATATTTTATACTTTATTAAATATGTTTTGCTATAAAATATTATTTATTATGTATAGCATTTTAACATACCATTTATAAACATAGTATTTATAAATAATTTTATAATCTAAAAATTCATAGATATGATATCCGCCAATTTGGGCACGGATTTTTTTTTTTTTTTTTTTTTTTTACAGTTAGTACAACCACTCACAGGCAGGCTATTCAAGGAGAGTGTTGCACACCTCAACTTGTTCATCCAACTAACCCAAACTACACAAATGAGCACAGACGCAAACTTTAAATGTGAGAGATTAAATTCAACAGGAAACACAGAAGATGGAAGAGAATTTCAACAGAACAGATGTGGCAGGAAAAAGGAAGCACCGCATCGAACTACCTGGAGTCACCAATATCAACACAAAACTCATGCGCCTACACAGCACACCTTGTGCCTCGAGGGCGTCGTAAAGGTGGTGGCACGCGAGTGATAAGCTCCCTCGAGCACCTGCCGCTGCGGTACCTATAGAAAAGAGATTACAAACATCCCCAGCGCCGCAAAGATAAAGTCCTATTTTTAATGTTAAAAGCGTATTTAAATAGCGGCTATTCTTTCCTTTTTCTTTTCAATTTTGCATCATCTTATATATTTATTATGTAATAATTTCATTTATTTGACCAACTTTCGCAAAAAAAATAAGAGAATATTATCGTAACATTATTAAATTTGCAAAAATAGATCGTTTCTAAAATGTCAACTCGTGCTGAGCACGAGTAGCACGAGTGCAGGAGTCAGCCTCTGATATATATATATATATATATATATATATATATAACTGCTATATATATATATATATATATATATATATATATATATATATATATATATATATATATATATATATATATATATATATATATATATATATATATATACTTATATATATATATATATATATATTAGGGATGTGCCGAAAAGTGAAAAAGCCGAATACCGAATATTCGGCTAAAAGTATTCGGCCGAATACCGAATATTCGGCCGAATAATCACTTCGCTATTCGGCCGAATAGTTATTTCAAAGTTCGGTCATCCATTTAGGGAAAAATAAAGAACATACAATGGTCAACAAAAAAAGGTTAAATTTTTCTTGGATGGACTTTTGTAGCAGATATATAGTAATTTGGAGGTGCTGATTCCATATATATTCTCGGATTTGTGCTGTATCACATCCCGTTTTCGTGCAATTGTGGATCCCTATTTTTGCATATTCCTTAGGAATTACAAAATTCATGTGCGCACTAAGTAGGCTGTATAGACGTTACCTTCCCGCATATATATACAGTAGTAGCAAGTTTACTGCGGCGGTCGATATTCGAGAAGCATGTGGTAACTTTAGTACATCTACATGTATGGATGCCAATGACCTGGATGATGTCTCTCATCCATCTGAAATACAGGATGGTCCGTCATTGTTCACCAGGGTGAACTGAACGATCTGTATGAGAGTTGTATTTGCTGAAGTTGTCCTGAGCTGTTGGCTGAGGTTGCATGAAAAATGACTACTGGACCATGGCACAAAAGTAACATTTAACAGTGAAGCAGAGCTGCGGAGGCTCTTCCAGTCAGATGGTAACCTTGTATTGCAGTGAAGTTGCAGGCCTACTACTCGCTATGGGACTCCCAGCGTACGATGCGGGTGAGTGGCGACTGTTTATTGACGCTTCCAAGAGCAGTTAAAAGTGTGTGTTGTTACACAACGGCGACAGGTATATGCTTCGGTTCCAGTAGGTACTCGGTACGGATATGAGAAAGGAGTATGCAAAAATCAAAGACAGTTTGGAGAGGCTAAAATAGGTACATGGATGGTAAGTATGCGTCGACCTCAAAATGGTAAACATTTTGCTCGGTCGGCAAGTAAGCAGGTTTCACCAAATATCCCTGCTCCCTGTGCTATTGGGACAGCCGGGCAGCAAAGGATCACTGGACCAAAAAGAGGGAAACCATGACGCCAGGTGACAGGAACATCGTACGTGAACCACTTGTACAGAGAAAACATCATCTTACCTCCACTACACATAGTTTGATGAAACAATTTGTGAAGGCCCTGGACCATGATGATGAATGCTTCCGCTATATATGCTCAACGTTTCCTGGTCTGAGTGACGAGAAGAAAAAAAGCTGGGATATTTGATGGCCTACAAATACGGACACTCCTCCGTGATGCTGCCTTTGCTACAACAATGACTGTGTTAGAGGCAAGAGGGTGGAATGCTTTTTCAGATGTAGCACAATTTTCTGGGGAACAGGAAAACCGAGAACCACTAACATTGTACAGGAACTGCTAGACAGTTTTCATTCTCATGGATGTAGAATGAGTATGAAAGTTGCACTACTTGCATTCTCACCTAAGAAAATTTCCGGATAACCTGGGCGATGTTAGTGATGAGCAAGGTGAACGCTTCCACCAAGATCTAAAGTTCATGGAAGGACGTTACCGGGGCAAGTGGGATATCAATATGATGGCCAACTATTGTTGGAGCATGAGGGATATTCCAGGCGCTATGCACAGTAGATCGTCTACGAAAGAGAAAGTTACTACCATCGTAGAGTATGTTTACATTAAATAAACCCATTCCTTCTAATACATTCATTGTTGCCCCATATTACTCTTTATTCATAGTTGTATTATATGTTTGTATATATATCTATAAAAGACATGTATCATATCATTCGATTGTTTCTACTCCCTTAATATATCAATATATATATATATATATATATATATATATACTATAATATATATATATATATATAATATACTATACTCTTATATATATATATACTTAACAACATATATATATATATATATATATTATATATACACTATATATATATATCTTCTTCTTTATACTCATATATATTAATATTATCTAATAAATGAACAGTGCTGAAAGATAAAATCATATAAAATCTATTTGATCATGACGCTTTATATCTTAGGAGACTTACTCAGTTACGCTGGAATCAGCATCAATAATCAATTGCAGGAAACCCGTCAAGAAATTTCATGTTTACAGGTGTTTATATACAAAGTAATAAAACAAAAGTAAATAACTATTTCTTAATATAGCAAACTTCGGTGACAACCGTCTGAAAAATAATTAAATGAAAATTGAAAAGTTTCGTAGTTAAAGATATTAAACTAAACCATTTGAATAAGCTCTAAGGTTAAAATGACAGAACATTAGCAGTTCTCCATTTTCGGGGATAACCTATTTCTTGTGGCTTCATAAATAATTCCTCCTGTTCTAAATATTCTTTCACTTTCGACTGATGAGGATGGAGCTGAAAGGTATTTTATTGCTAGTTTTTCAAATTCATAAAACTATTTCCAGTGTTTTCCACCAATTGAAGGAATATCATTGTCTTCACTGGTCAAAGTAGGCAAACTTATATATTTGTTTATTTCTTGATGTAATTCCGTATCTAGCCTTTTACTTTTATGTACAATAATCACATCTTCAGAAGAATGGGACTTTCTTTTTTCACTCTCACTTTCTTTTCTGTATGACGATTTGGATACCAAAACGTCTGAAATACAATCATTTACGAAGGGCAAATGGAACCTTCAGCTTCACTTTCCCCGTAAATCATCGTCAGCAGAAGAGTCAGGAGCTAAATTTTCATGCATTTCTTTCCATGCCTCAACGACCATATTTTTTACAGATTCATCTGATTCATGTTGAAAAATTAGCTTGAATCGCAGATCTAAGAAAGTAGCTACACACAAAGACTTATCACATAGAAACTTAGAAAGTATTTTTTCTACTGATTTCTTAAGCTCTTCAACGAGGTAATTATTCCACTGAAGCTTTTGCTTTTAATTGCCTTATTTAAATATAGATTTATTGCTAAAATGGAAGGGATCACTTGGGCGACTGTTACTTCACGCTTAATGCTTGTTTTAGTGGTGTTGTCAAATGGCTCAAGTAAATGGAATAATTTTGCCACTGAAAATCAGTCAACATTTTCTGATTGCATTCAGGAGCGTATATGGATAGGGGAACTTTTTGTTCAAACAATCTTTTATGCATATCATAAGTTCTGTTCCAGCGTGTAGAAACGTCTTGAATTAATTTATGCTGTTTGACATTCAACTGCATCTGTAAAGTTTTGCAGCTGCCGTTGCTGAATGGTGAAAATGAGAGGATATGCTTCTGCAAGTAAATAAAATATTTTTAAGTTTTAACAGACTTCTGACATAATATTGAATCGTGAATGCATAGTTGCAACATGTGAATAAAACATGAAATTGATAGCAAGCCACTCTCCCCAGCTACCATGTTTGGTTCATTATTCCGTATCACTAAATGAATTCTATTTTTTAGAATATTGAAAAATGCCAAAGGCCCTTATGAGATCTGACAAATGACAAAGATTTTCGCCATATTGGCTACAAAATTTGGCTATATTTTT
>JABUQX010143739.1:0-10000 GCA_015478945.1 Trachelipus rathkii
AGAACTTCAACTACAACTTGTGAAGTGGAGGAGAAAAGAAATAACTCTCCCAGCACTCCTGCCACTTCATATATATATATATATATTTACCGAATCATTCGACACTCGTCCCAATAAAATAATTAGTATGCATGGCAAGGCTAACACTCCTTAAATTGCTTCCTGATTGACTCAGGGTCCCAAAAGTTGTTGGGAGTGCTAGAGCAAGAGAGCACTGAGTAGTAATAAGAAGAATCCCGCATACCTTTTCTATATAATGAATAGAGATATATTAGGCTTAGGGGGAGGATTGATAGCCCGAAGGGCTATCAATTCGACAAACAGACAAAACATTTTGTCTGTGTTATTATTTTTTATTACGCGTGCGTACATATACACATTATTATTATTATTATTATTATTATTATTATTATTAGTTCGAAGAAATTGAGATCACGGAGTGATCTCAATTTCGAGCCGACTGTGGCTCCGACTCCGGCTCCGACTCTGACTCTGACTCCGGCTCCGACTCCGGCTCAGCTTCTTATTATTATTATTATTGTGTGTGTGTGTGTGTGTGTGTGTGTGTGTATTATTATTATTATTATTATTATTTATTATTATTTATTATTATTATTATTATTATTATTATTATTATTATTATTATTTTTCTTCTTCGCATCAGCCTCTGAGTCCAATATATATCTACATGGGTTAGGGTTATCGTATGGGGTTAAAATTTGGAGGGGTGTTAGATGGGGAGTAACGCGCTGTATACAGTTACAACCACTGGGTCCCAAATTACCCAAAAATCGAGGGTGTTCAATTGGCTGAAGTTGGTGAGAGGATTCAGAGTTGAATTTCTAGAAATGCGATATGTGAATCTGCGGAGGTTGGCTCCTGCCGGTGCTGGAGCTGCGACAACAGTTAATAAACAGTCATTAACAACAATGTTGATTGTTGATCATATAAGAGTTATTGAGGTCTGAGAGTTCGAATATGATGGTTATAAGTCCGTATAGGGTGTCTAGGACCCTCATTAGAGGGAGCTCTCGACAGAAGCAGGGTTAAAAACAAGGAGAATGAAGAAGGATGAAGAAGAATAAAGAAGGAGCTCAGAGGTATGAGTTATTTGGCACACTGGTGCTGGATCGGTGCAGTGCTGTGCTGGGTTAGTAAATATTTGTATAATACATTTTGTTAAAATATATGTTTATAAGGATGTAGATCTCAACTAAGTGTTTGAGACTCCCTCATGAGCAAGAAGGTAGCGTCATCAGGCTCCTGGTCGTGCGGGTGCGCCGGGCGCACTGAAGAAAACGTCCGCCACCGCGAGGCGCGTGCGCGCCGCCCGACGCCGGCGCGATCCGAAGCGCATTATTGCGCCACGGAAAGGCACGTGCCCGCCGACCTGGAGGGGCGCGTGCGCCCCCTCATCCCGCATGCGATCAGTTTTTTACATGCAAACGTGTTCTGTTTTCAACTTAATTTTTTCAAAAATTTATTTTATTTTAATATATTTTTTTTTGTTTTTACTAAAACAAAAATTTTTCATGTTTATAACATAAAAAACTTACATTTTTATACCCTAAATCAGTAAATCGGTAAATCAGTAAATCAACCACTTCTGTCCAATCATAGTCTATTGATCTATTGATCTATTGATCTATTGATCTATTGATTAAGGTCAAGTACACTAAGTCAACGTTTTTACATACCTAAATCAGTAAATCAGTAAATCAAGCCCACTTTAGCCTACCCTCCTGACCATCTGCGATCTATTGATCTATTGATCTGTGATTGGGTCAAATTTTTATAAAATTGTGCATACATACTAAATCAATCGGTAAATAAAGCCACCAACCTACCCTCATTGACCAGTTGTGATCTATTGATCTATTGATCTATTGATCTATTGATCCTTGATCTATTGATTAAGGTCAAATTTTTACTAAAATTGATAAGCTTTACATGCGTTGATCACTAAATCAAGCCACCCAACCTACCCTCGTGACCAGTTGTGATCTATTGATCGTGATCTATTGATCTATTGATCTATTGATTCAAGTCACTTTTCGATAGTATAAATAAGTTCTTGGGATAAAAAAACAGGAAAAGAAAACAAGTTTTATTTTTATTTTAAAGCCTTTATAACATAATTGCAAACTACAACATATAAATTTTTAGCATCAAATATATTTACAATTTTATTAAAAGAAACATTATTTAAAAAACATATAATGAAATAAATACAGTATACACCACATAAATTAGACCTGATAGGTTGTACAGGAAAGCATAAGGTCTTAACATATTGAACATTATTATATTTTAAAAACATAATGATTACTAAACATAAAATCTAAATGCAGAGAGTCAAGGAAATATACAATATTATTTTTATTCTTATACACGGCTATCCAATGACCATAGCTCGAAACACTGGGAGAAGTGTTGAAGATAAGGCCAGAGTCGGTATCCAATTTCATAGAACAGAGTTCGTTACATGCAAATACGCCTAAAAATCTTCTTTCGTTTCCGAAGGCATTTAATATTTCTTCTTCATTCATCATTAATAATTCAAGATTATATTTCGTACTCTATCAATCTCGATGATTTGAGGATGCTCCAGATACACCAGAACTGAGATTGAGGATGTCAAACTTTGTCCAAATTTGAGACTCAATCCTAATGTCCCTTTTCTTAGGATATTGAGATGATAAGCATTACAGGCTGAAAGATCAGCAGTGAGATCATATGCATATAAATTACTGTTTTCAGCATAATTCTTGAGATCAACACCCGTACCGTTATCGCTGCATGATACCGTATTAGCAAACAAATCGTAAAAAGGCCGTGAGCATTGGGAATGTGAGTCTTCATATATCATCTCATAATCACGACCGTAAGGTTGACCATTCACATGTAAACTGAGCCCTCTAAGTCCGAAATGGGTAAATTTAAAGGGGGACTTTCCATAGTTTCCAGAATATGCGTCGTGTTCTACAATTCCTATTATTACCTTCTGAGGTAAGCTCCCGTTGACTATGTTAGGTATATTAATGCTCGATAACCCTTGGGTAAAGTTAAAAATTTTAGTCTCAATTCTCTTGATTGGATATTTTGCTGTATCGGTCAAAAGAGATTTCTCTATTTCCATATGTTTAAAGGGAGATAATTTCACTTTACGTACATAAAGATATGCATCCAGTAATTTAAAGATAGGCTTTGGCTTCGTAGTTGTTGCTAAAAGAGCACTTTTAACATTAAGAGCAAATTCAGGTGTAGATCTAGTTAACCTGATACGCATATCCACAGATGGTAGAATAAGTCTTTCCTGAGAGAATATATCACCATTTACACGACCGTAATATTCATAGGTGTTATTTTTAGATTTACCAGCATGGGTCCTGTGGTTCTCTACATCTTTTAAATTGTAATATCCAGATGATTGTAGATGAGACTCTTTCGCATCTTGAGAATAATTTAATAAAGTTTCAATATAACTGCGATAAGGGTAACTTGCAGCTAATGCGCCTAAGAGATGTTTCATTTAAAAACACCTCAAGTTGATTAAAACACGTATACAGGAAATTTGTTTCGGTGGATACTATGTGATCGGTTCCTGTGAGATCTGAACCATCTTCGTTTACTAACTTAGTCTTTAGATATAAAAACACACTCGAAGGGTCAAGATATTGATCAGAAGTGCCTGGAATATTGAAATCGAGAGGTACATCTGTATTTGTGATTGAGCTAATAAAGTTGGATTCACTCACACTAATCTGTGTAGGGTTCACAGAGAAGAGATCCAATTCGCTCTTACAACAGTCTGGGCTGGAGGGATGGAGGAAATGCATCTTGCTAGTACAATCACCGAATGTATAATGATGAGAGATTTGTTTAAACATTCCTTATATACAAAATAGTTACAGGTTGCCACTGTTTATGTGAAATAGTTGCCATTCAGCATCATTATTAAAGGGCAAACACATCAATACACTTTTTCTTTAGTGGTCCTTTCCTATTCCTCTTTATAGGTTTTTTACGATGACCTACACCTTGACCAGTCATCTTACGTCGTATTTTTCGTTTAACATCATCTAACATTTCATCAGAAGCATCGGCTAATCGACGTTTTACAGCTGTTCGTGGGTCGACACCTCTGGAAAGTATCTATACCCGTCCTAGCTGCTTTTTTAGCAAGATATTTACCTCCTGATTTAAACAAAGGGATGGCTCGTCTGAACAACGAAGCAAAAAATCCACCTAAACCATACCCCCTCTGCATTCTTGATCCCCTGAAGACTCGTTCTCTTTCCATTATTATTTAACGGAGCTTCCTTCTTATATGTACTTTACACACTGCTGTTCCAGTCGTGAATGGGTATGGTTTACCTTCTACATCTCTTATATAAATACGAATCGAACTCAGTTGGGTCTTACTCAAGGGTAAGTAGTGAACATTAGGAAAACTTATAACTCTTTTACCTTTAGGAAAATGAACTACTCTTAACAAAGAGGCTTTAGTATTCCCTACGTACTGGTGATCTATAATATCTGTATAAACATAGGCCATACCAGGATCTTGAAATATCTTAGAAGGCCTGCATACAAAATGTAATGAACTCTCGGTGTCATTTTTTGTGACATACTCTTCCATCGTTGGTATATAACGCGTTAGATCCTTTAGAGTAGGTTTGATATTATTTCTCAATTTTTTGTTTACATACGAGTAATGACAATTACGAAACCAACCTGAAGGACTGATCATAAATAAACTCATATCGTTCAGGTTTACTTGAGCTTGAGATTTTAAGGTGATTAACACGTTATCTTCGTTGTCGGATTTATTAACAAGAAACACTAAATCATTACATAACTGACTTGCTTCAAATTGTTTGTTTAAGTCTATGAACACATCGGTAACCGATTTATAGAGACCGCGGTTTATATAATATCTTTCAAAAAAATATTCTTTGTTGCCTCGTTTGATGACTGTCATATTAGCGTTAATTTTTAATACATTTTTAACATTATCAACATTTCTATATATCGAAAACGCCAAATATGATTCAGGCCTATTCTCTATATCGGCGTCGAGAATTATTTCACTTATTCCAGCTTCATACATTTCTCGACCAAAAGTTATAGGGTTCAATAATTGAGTTGTATAGTCTGATATTTTATTTTCCGGATGTAGATCCATAGAAGCCGATGAGGGCAGCGTTAAATAGAAATGATCTTCACTCTCCATGTTCACAAAGTAAACTGATCAATGTTTCCTAATTTCACTAGCATTTATATAACTGTTAAACTTCATTGGGTAACCTACCCATTTGACAAGATACTGTTTATTTTTACCTTTTCCTTTAGATCCTAATATTTTTTCTATTTTATACTCATGACTCTTAGGATCAAATTGTATTTTCTGTATTTCTTGTTTATAGAATCCTCCTTTTATTTTTTCACCATCTAAATCATTAAGATAGTATAATTTTAGCCCATCTCTCGGGAATTCTCTGATGGTATCTACTTTAAAAACCTCTCTCGACCATCCTGCTTCATACCCTTTTCTGAAATTTTCGTCAGTCCTGGATACTCTTACATAGTCTCCTACTTTAATACCTGTGTTATCTTTTATCTTTCCATTTGGGTTGACAGGTTCTATAGGGGTATTCTTAAGTGTTCTATGAGGAGACCGATTATAAGAGTAAGCCAAGTCCTGTAGTATATCTATATATTTAAATGTATTCATCTTTGTGAAATACCTATGCATTCTTTCTTTTATAGTTCTTTGTACTCTTTCAACTATTGCGGCTTTATTAACTGAAAATGTGTTGTAATACCCTATGTCATACTCAGTAACTAGTTCTTGAAACTCTTTACCTAAAAATTCTGTACCCTTATCTGTCCATATCATTTTGGGATATCTGTCATCCTTATTTATAATTTCTCTGACTGCTGTAGCAACAGTCTTTGATTTTTTATCTTTTAAAGCCTTTAACCATAAGTACCTTGAATATACATCTATCACAAAAAGAATATAGTGATACCCTTCATTGTAAGATTTATATTTTATCATATCGGTCAAATCTAGTTGCCATACGCTATCTAAATATGGAGCTATAGTTTTCCGTGTAGGAAATTTTTTTCGTATAGGTTTATGAAGGGTAAAAGCATCCTCACCTTCTAAATATTTTTTCAATTCTTTTTTACTAATTTGAGGAAACTTTGAAGCAAACCTTGAAAAACCCCCGTAACTGTATGGCTGCTTCACATCAAAGTAATATTTATCGACCGCTTCCTTAGCCTCCATGACTCACAATGACATTAACAATAAAAATTATATTCATTTATACTGAAAGGTGATATAAAAAACCAAATGTATATATGAAATATTTTATTTTTTAATTACAAAATAATATTAACTATTTTAAATTACAAGTCTAAAAACATAGAATATATATGCATAATTTTAAATTACAAATAATACAATCATATAAAAAATTATGAACTAATCCATTTTGATGCGATGTGTGGTTTTTTTCCTATTCTTCCTACACTTGAACGTAATGTACTTCTACTTAACAACTTTAATCTGCCCGATGCAAAAGAAGTACCAGAGGGACTTGCATCAGGTCTAGGAGACAATGGAATATTATCCAAATCCGCTAATCTTTGTTTATTCAGGATTAAAGTTCTCGGAAAATTAATAGTCTGAAGTTCTTGTTTGATCCTGTTCCATCCTGTTACAGGAGTCTTCTTCCAATCACGCGAGAGATCGGATATCAAGTCAACAATATTCGATCCAAGTATTGTTTCCCCGTCAATAATGATTTGACCGAGTTCATTCCATGTAATCTGATCTTTTAAAATATTATATAGAGCTATACCCGTTTTCTTACTCCTCATTGGTAAGCTTTCCTTGAGTACATGTTTAAAATTGTCTTCTCTTTTCACCATAGGCTTAGTATCTGCTACTAGAGCTGAATCTTCTTTAGGTGAATTTAATAAAACTTTTAGATCTACTAATTTTTGTATAGCATTTTGATATAGGATTCTTTTTTCATGAATGTTAACATCAGAGTTTAATATTTGTTGCAGTTCCTTCTCATAATTATTTATCTGTTCAACTTGAGGATCATATAAACTCAAAGGCTGCTGTTGAATCAATGGGTGATAAGGATTATATCCGATCTGATGCTGCTGAATGTCTGATTGATGCTGTTCGAACTGTTGTTGTTGTTGTTGTTGTTGCTGTTGTTGTGGCTGTTGTTGTTGCTGTATTTGTTGTTGTTGTTGTTGCTGTTGTTGTTGTTGTTGTTGTTGTTGTTGTTGTTGTTGTTGTTGTTGTTGTAGGTAAGGTTCCTGTGTTATATTTCAACTTCTCATAATCGCTGTAGGGTAAAACCGCTACCTTCTTCATCATTGAGCAAGCCACTTGGTTATCAAAGGAGCTATAACGGAAAAGAGTAAAGGTAGGAACACACCACCACCTTTCTGTAATAGCTTCTTTTTATTTTTAAGCTTTCTTACGTTACCCGCAAGTTTTTTAATGATGTTTCTATGACGACGTAACTTTACCTTCTGAGGTCTGTTTAAAGGAACATTTCCTTTTATAAGATTTAGGCATACTTCTGCTATACATTGTATGAATTTTTCATCTTCACAGATCAGTTTACGTTTTTCAGAAGGTTTCAGGTTTTTAAATTTTCTCATAAGAGGTAAATAATCTGCTACTAAAGCACTCATTATTCAGGTATGTATACTGTCTCAATCTCGTTAGGCAAGATATTTGTACGCAGTAAGACTCTATGCGTGTTCTTAGGATGAAGCTCACAGAGTAAATAACCATGAGGTATAGATGTAACTTCTTTATATACTTTTAAGAACTCTTTACGTTGAGTAGGGAACATTTGGGTAGCCACAACATTAACCTGACTCATATCCCTTCTTTGCCCGAACAAGATTAAATACTGTGTGTTTAAAGACACATCACGCATATACTTATTCTGATGAAAGATATTCTGCGTTATAAAAAATACTGTGATGTTTAAATGATGAGAGTAAACTGTGAAAGTTTCTGCTATATCCTCATTCAATTTATGCATCAAATCATCAAGGATTATAATTTTAGTCCTTGACGATTATAGAGCTTTTATGTCATGAAATTCGATTACAATTTTGTAATCTTTAAACTTTTCTTGGTAAACACTGTAACACCATATGATTTTAACAGGTTGTTGTTCGAAAATCTCAACCTCTTTTAAAATGTTTAATAACAGAAAGGCCACACCCAGTAGGACCAGACACAAGACATGTAGCAGGTGTGCGGAACATAAATTTACCAACGTCCATTCTAGATTGACCCCCGAACACTAATGAATAAGAAAAGGTTGCACTTATGTTATAAAGGCTTTAAAATAAAATAAAAACTTGTTTTCTTTTTTCTAAAGAACTTATTTATACTAAATAAAAATATGACTTGAATCAATAGATCGTAAGATAAACAGATCCAATAGATCAATAGATCAGCTGGTCACGAGAGATTGGGATTGCGTTTGGCTTGATTTGATTTACTGATTTGGGGTATGTAAAACATGACAATTTTTAGTAAAAATTTGATGTAATCAATAGATCAATAGTCAATAGATCAATAGTCAATAGATAGACTGGTCACGAGGGTAGGTTGGGTGGCTTGATTTACTGATTTACTAGGGTATGTAAAACCTTAGGCAATTTTAGTAAAAAAGTGATGTAATCAATAGATCAATAGATCAATAGATCCCAATAGTTAATAAGATCAATAGATCACAACGGTCACGAGGGGTAGGTTGGGTGGCTTGCACTGATTTAGGGTGCATGTAAAACATGACAATTTTAATGGTGACCTTAATCAATAGATCAATATAGATCACAACTGGGTTGGGAGGAGGAGGGTGGTTGGATGATGGTATGATTTACTGATTTAGGGTATGTAAAACATTTTTAATTTTAGTAAGTGACCTTAATCGGATGATCAATAGATATGGGTGTAGAAGGGTGGTTGGATGATGGTATGATTTACTGATTTTAGGGTTATGTAAAAATGTGATTTTTTTATGTTATAAACTTGTAGAAAGACAAATTTTGTTTAGTAAACAAAATATATTAAAAATAAAAAAATAATAAATTTCTGAAAAAAAATTAAGTTGAACACGTTTGCATTGTCGTACCGGTTCGTATGCGGGATGCCGGGAGACGACGCACGCGCCTCCGCGGTGGTTCACTGCTGGCGGGCACGCCTGCGAGGCGCACGTCGGATCGCGCGCGGCGGGCGCGCCTGCGGAGCGCATGGACTCGCGGCAGTTGCACTGACTTGCACGCCTGCGGGCACACCTGCGACGAGGCCTGATGGCGCTACCTTGCTCTGGGGAGTGTAAACACCTTAGTTGAATCCTACATCCTTATAAACATATATTTTCTTTACAAATATTACATATTACAGTAACCTACTATCCCAGCACAGCTTTGGATCAACACCAGTGCCTTCAACTCCTTACTCACTCTGAGTCGAATTCCTTTCTTTATTCTTCTTTCATCCTTCTTCATTCCTCCTTTGTTTTTGCTTCTTTTTTTCAGTCGGGACCCCCCTAATGAGGGGTCCTAGACACCCTATACGGACTTATAACCATCATATTCGAACTCTACGACCTCGATAACCCTTATAAGGACACCAACATTGTTGTTATACGACTGTTTATTAACTAAGCACCGCAGTGGCTCCAGCACCGGAGCCGGAGCCAACTCCGCAGATTCACATATCAAGTATTTCTAGAAATTCAACTCTGAATCCTCTCACCAAATTTCAGCCAATTACGAACACTTCGATTTTTTAAGGGGGGTGGGGTCCCCCTTCGGGGGACCCACGGGGACGTAACCTCGTCTACGACGAGGTTATAACCGATGGCCTAACCCATGGCGAACATATATTGGACTCAGACCCGGATGCGAAAAACCGCGGTAAAAATAATAACAA
>JABUQX010143739.1:15000-20000 GCA_015478945.1 Trachelipus rathkii
CTCGTGGAGTTGATTACACAATGTTACAAGAAAAATTGTTTCTTCTGGTCTTTTTATTGTTTTTTATTCAGTTTTTTATGCAGATTCCAAATATGTTTTTAGTTTTTCTCTAGTATTTACCATTTTTGTGTTACGACGGCAGGAAGTATTTATTGGCATCTCATTTTGTATGGTGGTTACCGTTACAAAAAAAAAATAAATAAATAAATGTTTCTTCTGATTTTTTTTATTGTTTTTTATTCAGTTTTTTATGCAGATTCCAAATATGTTTTTAGTTTTTCTCTAGCATCGACCGTTTTTGTGTTACGATGGCAGGAAGTATTTAACCACAATACAAAATGAGATGCCAATAAATACTTCCTGCCGTCGTAACACAAAAACGGTCGATGCTAGAGAAAAACTAAAAACATATTTGGAATCTACATAAAAAACGGAATAAAAAACAAAAAAAAAATCAGAAGAAAAATTTTTTTTTTTTTTTTTTTTTTGTAACGGTAACCACCATACAAAATGAGATGCCAATAATTACTTCCTGCCGTCGTAACACAAAAACGGTCGATGCTAGAGAAAAACTAAAAATATATTTGGAATCTGCATAAAAAACTGAATAAAAAATCAGAACAAACAAAAAAAATTTTTTTGTAACATTGTGTTATTAATTATTAAATTTCTGTAAGCTGATTGGTTTGTAGCTAATTGTTTTGAGAGAAATCTGCAGACAATAAGTTATTTTTAAACTTCCCTTACTTATCCCACCTCCATTTGATTGAATAATGGTTGTAAATGTATCTGGTAAATTTGGTATATTGTCAACCAGTTTTCGGATGTTATTAACATTAATTTCCAAATATTCCTGTTATATATATATATATATATATATATATATATATATATATATATATATATATATATATATATATATATATATATATATATATATATATATATATATATATATATATATATATATATATATATATATATATATATATATAATTATATATATATAATTATATATATATATATATATATATATATATATATATATATATATATATATATATATATATATATACTATACTATATATATATATATATATATATATATATTTATATATATATATATATATATATATATATATATTTCTTATATATATATATATATATTGTTTGTAATTCCCTACAAGGGTTTTCCTCGTCCTTCCAAGTAGCCCCAAAGCTTCTCATTTAAATGTAAATTTGGAAACTTTGCTGGCTAGCCTGTGTGCGTCAGAACAGTTGGCAACTGTTGTCCTGAAACACTCACGGAGTTGTTTTAATAATTATGTTCATTCAGAAGATGAAGCACAAAAGAAATTATTTAGTCATCCAGAAATGGAATTTAACCACTCAGATCCAAGTATGCAGTAATTTCAGACTTTGAGCAGGATTGACTATTAAGAAAACACTTCCAAAACATCACAGATGCTCCACCAGATTGAGGAATATCTTGAGAAGAGTCTTGAAGAATGATTTCAGTAGACGCCCACTACTTGTTCTTCTCCCATCATCAGTAGAGCACAGTTAGAAACAAAACACATCAGAACAGATCACATATTTAAAGTCGTCGCAATTAATGACATTGGGTTAATGAGTTTATTGTAACTGTATCTTGAGAACAGCTATTGATATATGCAATTTTTCTTATGTACCTTATTCCAGATATATATGAAATCAAATTCCTAATGAAGTGTTCGGTAATTCAGAAATAGGTTGGTATGAACCCAAGGGCGTTTCACGAAGCAATCCTTGCCTGGTTTGAAAGAATATTACTGCCTCTATGCGCGATGTATACAAGCATTGTTTTTGCACTGCAGTTACGACGATGATAAGCAGTTGGCTGTGATTCACATTACGTCACTGCTGGAAAGTCAGGTGGACACTTGCTTTTACACCACCAAATCTACTACTCTTGTGCGGTGTGTTACTTGATTAGCACAAAAACAATAATCCCTTTTTTGCCACACTATCACGTCTTTCTGAAGTTCATTGTACACAGAACTTAGACCACAACTTCAAATGAGGTGACGCTAATGAGTAATGACCACACACCAGACGACAAGGATCTTTTAATATCGGCTTTAACACTGATTTAATCTATGTTGATAGCAAAAGTAACATACATCTTTTGGAGCTATTTTTAATCTTTTTTTCGATGTGCTTATTAGTAACAATATACAACGCTTTTAAAGGAGAAAAATCAAGTCATTAATAAAGGGCTTGGAAGTCTTACTAACTCACGATTTTAATGTGAAAAAACAACATAAAGGAATAATAATTACATATATATATATATATATATATATATATATATATCTTATATATATATATATATATATATATATATATATATATATATATATATATATATAGCATATATATATATATATATATATATATATATATGCTATATATATATATATATTTCAAAACTTCACATTGGGTTGTTACATTCGTTTTGAACATAACAGTACCACAAGTTCTCGAACATGTTCCCCATGATGACCATTCGGACCAGCCCCCATGTTGGGGATTGTGCCTCAAAGGGGGTCTAGATTTTCAGTTATTTCTTCTCCCGATGTTTCGACATCATTGAAATCGAGTTTACCATTGGCTCACAAAAATCCATGTCGACACCACTGATATATATATATAAATATATATGTTATATATATATATATATATATATATATATATATATATATATATATATATATATATATATATATATATATATATATATATATATATATATATACTAATATATATATTATATATATATATCACATATAAGCGAAAAATACTTTACCATATTTTCGGCACACATTGTCCCCTCCAGGGGCGGACCCTTTTTAGTCTTGCACAAATGCGGGGTGGAGGAGTTACTACACCAAAGGAAAGTGCAAGGATGACAGGCAGTTAATAATAAATGTCAATAAAAAAAAAGAAGAAAATAATAAATTTTAATAGTAAAAGACACAAAATATAAAGTCGTTAAAAAGTAATTATTGATATGAAAAAAACATTGTATTTCTTTGAATCATAAACCACGAACTAACAACGCCTTTACGCAACAAAAAGAACCAAAAAAAGGAAGAAGAAGAAGAAGAAGAAGAAGAAGAAGAAGAAGAAGAAGAAGAAGAAGAAGAAGAAGAAGAAGAAAGTAATACAGTAATGAATTTAAATAAACAAATTAAATCCACAAAGTCGTTAAACAATAAATTATAATTTTTATCCCTTTTTACTATTTTATTATCATTAAAATTTATAATGATAATAATCTTAAATTGATAATTCCCATGTTGATAACAAAGTTTGTAATTAAATTTCATTATATTACAATTGCATTCAATCCCAACACGGAACCCGTTAAAAAAATCGCTAATTATCAACACAATGAAATGTGCAATATAATTCGTTGTTAAATAAATACTTAGAAATTAAAAACAAAATTTAAAGAGCTGGCCATAGGCCAAATTTCAGTCGACATTGACAGTCTAGAAAGTGTATTGATATTTTTATGCTAGAAGATACGATTGTGGCACTTTCTGCTGTAGGTCATTTAAAGGCATTCCCAGGACCTGTATCAGGAATATATATATATATATATATATATATATATATATATATATATATATATATATATATATATATATATATATATATATATATATATATATAAATATATATATCAGAGGTGGCCAATAATAACCATATGTAATATATGTATATATATATATAATAATAATATAATATATGTATATATAAATATATATATATATATTTATATATATATATGTAATATATATATAATATGTATATATAATAATATAATATATATATATGTATATATATAATATATATGACATAATAATAATATATATATAATTATATAATAATAATAATAATAGCCAATAATAATATATATATAATAATAATAATAATAATATATACTAATAATAATAACAATAATAATATATAATAATATATATATATATATATATAATATATATATAACAATAATAACCAATAATAATAATATAATATATAATAATATATATGTGTTATATATATATATATGTATAACTGCTGCTCAACAACTATATATATATATATATATATATATATAAATATATATATATATATATATATATATATATATATATATATATATATATATATAACATATATATAATATATATATATTTTAAATGAAGGCCAAAGGCCGACATGATCAAAGTACATCTTTTGAACATGAATAAATCAAAGGAAGTGGAATAAAACTGGTAGAATACATCAGCAAATGAGCACCAGTCACGTCTGGTGGTAAAGAGTTCGTTAGAAGAAGGAGAGAAATTGAATGGAAAAAAAGGTCACAATGGTCTCCTAGATTTAGGATATACTGTATATATATATATATATATATATATATATATATATATATATATATATGTGTGGTATATATATATATCTATACTTTATATATATATATATATATATATATATATATATATATATATATATATATATATATATATACATATATATATATATATATATATATATATATATATATGTATATATATATATATATATATATATATATATATATATATATATATATATATATATATATATATATATGCTAAATATATATATATACTATCAGGGTTGAGTTCAAGTACATTTTTCAGGAGTACAAGTACAGTACAATTAACAATTGTTCAAGTACAAGTACAAGTACAAGTACTCTAGAATTTGTTCAAGTACAAGTACAAGTACAAGTACATGGTATCAAGTACAAGTACAAGTACAAGTACTTTATGAAAACTTGCATATATATATATATATATATATATATATATATATATATATATATATATATATATATATATATATATATATATATATATATATATATATATATATATAAATAAAAAAAATATTTTTTTATATATATA
>JABUQX010143741.1:0-7500 GCA_015478945.1 Trachelipus rathkii
GAAGAGCGCGAGAAATGTTCCTGCAGTGAATATACCACCCACCAAACAGGAACCACGACGCACTCTTCCCGTCCACACTCGGGCGTAGGGTCAAACAGGGCACCGCGCAGAGTGAAATACCTTTTAACCGGGGAATATTATGTATAATAAGACAACTGCTATAATTCATCGCAGTGTGATAGGTATTGAAAAATAACCCCTTAAGTAATTTGAGTGTGGAGGTATTTCACTCTGCGCGGTGCCCTGTTTGACCCTACGCCCGAGTGTGGACGGGAAGAGTGTGTCGTGGTTCCTGTTTGGTGGGTGGTATATTCACTGCAGGAACATTTCTCACGCTCTTCTTTTAGTCCATCTGGCGTGGTCGTCAAACACTTACGCGGACATCTGCTAGGGCCCAAGTTCAATCCCAGCAGTACTTAAGGGGTTATTTTTTAATACCTATCACACTGCCGATGAATTATAGCAGTTGTCTTATTAGTATATATATAACAACCAACAATATAACCTTATATGCTATATATATAACATATATATATATATACTTAATAACCTTCTGCTATATATATATATATATATATATATATTTGCCTCTTTACTGTATATATATACAGTATATTTATATAGTAGCTACGTCCCATCACTAATATATATGTATATATATATGCTATAACTTAATAAACCTTAGCAATGTATATATATATATAATATAACAGCAATAACATAACCTTAGCCATATGTATTATATTAACAGCTTATATAACCAATATAGTATGTATGTAGTAACATATAATTAACAACAACGTATGTATGTATAATAACTATATACTGCTATATATATATAATATATATATATCTATAATATATATATACTATAATATATATATATATAGCAATAATAATAACAACAACAGCAACAACCAGCCAACTATGTAGCAGCGTAACATATGCTCGCTCGCTGCTGCTCAACATATGCTGCTGCTGTAATATATATATGTATAATAACCAATAATAATATATATATTAATAATGGGACGATAATCGGAATCGGCATCGGAATCGGAGGAATCGGCTGTTTTCAGGAATCCCGGAATCGGAATCGGAATCGGCAAAATTGTACCAATTCTTTGACCGATTCTTTGGTATACAATCTGAAAATAATTTTTATTCGATATTTATGATATTTCAAAGACAAAAATATTTTGAAGTCTCCCGTATTGATTTTTAATTTCAGTTGTTCTAGTTCTATTTAGTTAAAGAAAACTGGATTGAGCAGCGCATCTTTACGTAGAGCCTAAGATATCTTGTTAGGATTTTCAGACAGTCATGGCAATGTTTCGTTAGTCATGTTATGTAATATGTTTTGATAATTATATACCCGTGAACTCGTAAATGAGCAGTGAAATATTTGCCTTGTAGGCTTGTAATAATTGGGCTATTGAATATAAATGCTATGCTAGGGGTTTCACTTTTTCACATATCTCACACAGCATCTAATATAAGTGATTGTCTTCAAAATGTTATGGAAGAATTCAATATTCCTGCTAATAAAATTCATGTTATAGTAAGGGATAACGCACCTAATATGGCTGCAGGAGTTACACAAGCAGGATTCCAGGAATTACCTTGCTTTTTACACTCTTTGACACTAGTTCTCAATGATGCCATATTTGAACAAAGAGACGTAAAAAAATATCCATATGCAAACAAATCGTAGGTCATTTAATCACTGCCCCAAGCTATTTCCAAGTATGAAGAATGTCTAACTAGATTTAATTTACACTCAGTTATTATCCAGGATATACAAACCAGATGTAATAGCCAATATCATATGCTTTAAAAAAATTTTGAGCAAAAGACGGCTCTCATTTCATATTGCAGTGATCATTCAAACCTGTATGCTTAGAAACAATAGAAAGTTCTTGAAAAATTGCTAAAAATACTTAAAAATTTTGTTGATTGTACAAGTTTATTGAGCCACAAGGAATCAATGGCATCAGCAATAATCCCAAATATGAAAATGGTTTGTTTTGAAAAAGAGTCAGAAAAAAGAACTGGTGGCCCCAGCGAGGGACTTGGGTCTGAGTGGCATGGACGGAAAAAGATTATTAAAAAATAGATTCATATTTACTTACTGATAGTCTTATTGCTTGCTATTTATCTTGATCCACGCCGTTTTAAAATTACATTCCTTGAGGATGATTATAACAATATAAAAAGTGGAAGATATTCTTAAGCAATGGATGTGCGAAGATATATATTGTATAAAGGAAAGGAAAACAGTTTCCACTACTTTAAACCAATTTTCAGATTGAGCCACAAGGAATCAATGGCATCGGCAATATCCCAAATATGAAAATGATTTTGTATTTTTTTTTTTTGAAAAGAGTCAGAAAAAAGAACTATTTGAGGGACTTGGGTCTACAGTATCAGCATGGAAAAATTCAATAAAAAATAGATTCAGCATTTACTTTACTGATAAGAATCTTGTGCTTGCTACCTATCTTGATCCAAGCTTTAAAATTACATTCCTTGAGGATGATTATAACAATATAAAAGTGGAAGATATTCTTAAGCAATGGATATGCGAAGATATATGTTGTATAAAGGAAAGGAAAACAGTTTCCACTACTTTAAACCAATTTTCAGATTTTTCTCATTTATCAACAGAATGGGGCGAAAAAGTGATACTGAAGATAATAGTTTTAACTTCAGTTTTGAAAGTTGTTTTTCGGAATTTAAAGAGAAAAAGACTTTAAAAACAGCAAAGAAACTCATTCCCAAGGAGAAAGACACATATATTGAAAAATTGAAGATGTTATAAAAGTAGAAATCAGCCAATATAAAAATATGAAACTTATTAAAAATTCAGAAAGTCCCTTACAATGGTGGTCATCGAATAAAGAGGTACCTTTGCATTTGAGTGTCCTTGCTAGAAAATATTCAAGCTCGTCCCCTTTTTCGTGGAAAGTGAAAGATCTTCAAAATTGGAGGATCAATTTATTCTCGTAAAAAAATCGGATGCACTCAGAAACGGAATGTTAATGTTACAACTTTAAAGATCGCGTTTAACTACAAATAATAATGATAATTTTGCTTCAAGATCTTACTTTTATTAAATTAAAGAAGGAATTTTTGACAAAATTGTTCATTTAGTGTAAGATTTTTAAATATTGCTATTATTTATTTTCAGTGGTTAATAAATAAAAAAGTAATTAACTAATTATTTCTTTTGCAAAGAAAAATATAAAAGAATTCTATAACATTAATTTATAAGGTTTTAAATATCTAAATTTAGTTGATTAGCTTAAATTAGACATATATATATATATATATATATATATATATACTTTTTATATATATATATATATCTATATATATATATATAATATATATATATATATATATATATATATATATATATAGAATCGGAATAGGAATCGGCACTTTTGACTGATATCGGTATCGATTGACTTTAAATTTGGAATCGTCCCATCACTAACCACTTAACATATATATATATATAATATATATATATATATATATATATATATATATATATAACTCTTTCTTTCTTTCTATATATATATATATATATATATATATAGAATTGGAGAATAACTTCGATGGACGTTTAGAAGTTGCTGACGACACAGAACTCAACGATTATGGAATGATATTGAATAAAGACGGTTATAATACAATTATAAACTTTAAAACCAGTTCCCAAACTGGGAAATATTACGTTTGTGAAGTTCAGCGTTAAAGTTTTGGTGAATGTTTATAATAATAAAAAAGAAATAAAAATATAGCTAAATAGCCTAGTAAAGTTGTTTTTTAACCTTTGCTTTACCACTAACCCTCTTTTAAATTAAATAGTTTTTGCTTCGGAGAACGCGTTTTTAATTAAGTGTTTTTTTTTTCACAAAGACCACCAGGATTCAGCTCTAGATTTAAAAGCCTAAATTGTATCATATTTATTTAAATTATCTCATGAAAAATCTTCTAGTATTTGAAAAGAGGAGAAAATATTATATTCGCATAATATATATATATATATATGTATAGTATATATATATATATATATATATATTTAACTTAACTATATATATTATATAACTACCATATATATATATATCCTTCTCACTCTCTTTCCTGCTCTTATATATACCACTATATATGTCGCTATAACTATATATATGTAACAGCAACAGCAATATATATATAATAACTATATATATATATATATATATATATATATATATAAGAACGGAAGAACAATATATATATATATAATATATATATATATATATATATATATATATATATATATATATATATATATATATATATATATATATATATATCGAGAGAAAACGAAATCTTACTTTTATTAATACAAAAAATCTTCCTAAACCCTTTCATAACTAAGGTTTTACACAAGCAAGCAAAGGAAATTTATCCAACGTTTCCTTTTTATTTATGCTTTCTTTAATTCATTCATTTTTCTATTTTAGCTTCAGAAATCACAATATTTCTTTACGCCTTCACGAACCCCTTTGAATCCATCGAGATCCCACTTGGGTTCGTGGACCACAGGTTAAGAAACTCTGGTCTAGTAAATTTTAATTTGAGTTTCATTACAATCATATATATATATATATATATATATATATATATATATATATATATGCATAACTATTAATAAATTAATCTACTCATATATATATCTCTCTTTCTAAATATGTTTCTCTATATATATATATATATATATATATATATATATATATATATATATATATATATATATATATATATATATATATATATATATATATATATATATATATATAAATATAAAATATATATATATATATATATATATATATAAATATATATATATATATATATGCTAAATATATATATATATATATATATATATATATATATATACTCTATGCTCATATATATATATATATATATATATATATATATATATATATATAATATAAATAAATAATAATAAAAATAATAATAATAATAATTATATATAATAATAATAATAATAATAATAATAATAATAATAATAATAATAATAATAATAATAATAATAATAATAATAATAATAATAATAATAATAATAATAATAATATTAATAATAATAAATAATAATAATAATAATAATAATAATAATAATAATAATAATAATAATAATAATAATAATAATAATAATAATAATAATAATAATAATAATAATTAAAGATTTAAAATAAAACATTTTTAAAGTTTGACGTAGTTTCATTATTTACAAATATTTCGGTTGACTTAACTTTGGAACTTTTAATAGGAAAGAAATTTAAATTTTTCATTCCTGTACTTTTGTACAAATTAATATCACTATTGATCATGCTTATTTCGAATTTTATGAAAGAATTTTTAATTAAATTACAGGATTGAGCATGGGATCCTCTCTCTCTCTCTCTCTCTCTCTCTCTCTCTCTCTCTCTCTCTCTCTCTCTCTCTCTCTTTCTCTCCCCTCTCTCTCTCTCTCTCTCTCTCTCTCTCTCTCTCTCTCTCTCTCCGTTTCTGATTGCAGGGTTGGCACGAAAAAATCAAATGATTTAAATAAACTAATTTTTACGTGATTTTATTTAAAAAAATCAATGTTTTTTATATTATTTTTTAGTCTTAAATTCTTTTTTTTTTTTTAATTCTAATTATCACCTAATTAATAATAAGTATATTTCATCTATATAATAAGTAAATTCATCAATATAGTTTCAAATCACTTTTAAGAAAGAAATAGATAAAATTAGAGCATTCAAAAATTATGTAGTATAGATATAATTTAAATAACTTAATTAAACTAAATAATAATTATATTTACTAAACTTATTATTAATTAGTTAATAATTAAGATTAATAACTAATTTTAAAAAAATAATAATTAAAAAAGCAATTTGTGCCTAAAAAAAATTAAAAAAAATCACAATAAATAAAAAAAATAAACAAAATTTATTTATATATAAAAATTTCAACAAAAAAAAATCACAACCCTGGTTCTGAGTAATATATTTATGGAGTTCTTCGAAAGGAAGCCTTTGGGGAATATTTTTAAGAATTTTAACATTGTGTGGCTGCACTACGTAGATGATGTTTTTTCTGTGTTAGATAATAATTTGGATCCTGAGTATCTACTAAAATATATTGAATAATTTTTAATTATCGATAAGATTTACACTTGAACAAACTAAAAATGATAGCATGGCGTTTTTGGACGTATTGGTATTGCGTTTGAATGAAAACCGCGTATTTTTTAAAGTATTTAAAAAAAAACCATACTAATTCATATATACATTGGTTTTCTACACACTCAGAATACGTAAAAGTTACTTGGACAATTTTTACGAGTGTTTAAAATTTGTAGTCCTCAATTACTTGACAATGAATTAAATTATATAAAAAATTATTTTATCTCTTTGAAATATCCTGATACTGTTATTAAGAAAGCTCTATTGATGACAAAGAAAAAATTCTATAACATCTCAAGGGAAAAAGACTCCTTCAAAACAGAAAATCTATTAGTTTACCCTAACAATTTGAATTTTGAAATGAAAGAGTATATCAGAAAGAACATAAATTTAGTACAATCGGTTCCTTTAATTTAAAAAAAAAAACTAAAACCGACTAAAGAAGTAAGAAATTGCAACATTGGGGTATACAAAATAGGATGTATGGATTTCAATACGGTGTATACAGGCCGTAAGGTGGGCGTTGAAAGATAAAAAAAAATTTCAAATAAGAAAATAAGCCATCGTATTACTTGGCTTTTGATGTAAAAAACACAATTATTATGATGAAAATCAGTGATAACCATATATAGTCGTCCCACTTGACCTTAAGTTCAAAAAGTTAAGAAATCTGGAATTTTCTTGAGGTACTAATGATACAAAATGTTTGTAACTTTACTATTCATACTACATGCATGATTTAGATACCAAATGAATTAAATTTTAAACATTATTTAACTAAATAAAAATATTTTAATCAACATTATTTTTTTAAAGTTGCATACAAAATAAATTTTTTTCCAAATTTTTGTCTATTTATTAGAGAAAACTTCATAAGAATATCCAAATATTTGTTTCCACCTATTTATTAAGTACTATATTAGTTATATTGTACAGAATAGCCTAAATTTAAACATATACTTTAGATAAATACTTAATCTAGAATTTAAAATGACATTTTGAGACAAAAGTTTTCATCAATTTTCGGGATCTAATTTTGTTTCTAATTAATCCATCCCTACGATCATGACCGACTACTGCTAAAGAAGCCTTTTTCTTATATGCCCAACATTTCTTTGACTGTGGCACCGTGTCTTAATTTTAAAGGGTTGTATATTAAATTTTTGATTTCCGTTTCTGACTTGCATTTAAAATGGGTAAAATTGTTTCCCATTGTGAAATTGGGGTCATGTTGTTTTAACGTGATGCGTTG
>JABUQX010143741.1:12500-16384 GCA_015478945.1 Trachelipus rathkii
TCTTTGAAAAAAAGGTATCTTTCAAATACCTGCTTTAAGGTTCGCAGTCTTCCTGGTGGAAATTCTTCGGAAAGTTTACAGCATACATTAATTAGAAATTTACTTACAGAATTTCTTTTACACATAATTTTATAATTAAATTTCAACAAATAATAATAATAAAAAGCTCTGAAAAAAAGCAAACTGATATTAAAGTTGTCACATTTTGACATTTTAATTTTTTTTTTTTTAATTTTTAGTAAAAATAAGTTTTTTTGGAAACACAAGGAAAACTATTAGCTTTTCAAGAAAACGTTATTCAATAACATTTGTTTACAATTAAATTCTCCATTACTAGATATAAAGATCATGTTTTTAGCATGAACAGTAAAAAAGTTATGAACATTTTTATACCATTAATCCTGATAAAATACTAAGATTTAACTTTGAACTTAAAGACAAGTGTGATGACTACAAATGACCACCACTGCTTTGTCATAAATGTGTTTACATCAAAAGCTGTGGTACTAGGGACAATATGACCATTGCCACAAAAATATTCAAGTTCACCTTAATAATATATACATATATATATGATATATATATAAGGAAAGAAAGAAAATTAATATAAAGATATATATATATGCAATATATATATATATATATATATATATATATATATATATATATATTAGAGCATATGGGATATATATACAAACACGAATATATATATATACTGGGAAAGAAAGTCCTAAGTACAAGTACTTGTACTTGTACTTTAAGTACATTTTGGAGTAATTTGTACTCTGTATTCGGTAATTGCAGTTTCCAAAAACCACTGTACTTGTAATTTGTAAATTTGTACCCTGAGCCTTTTGTAAATTTGGTACTTGTGCTTGGTACTTGGTACCTTTGGCATTTTTAACTTGCCAATATTTTTTATTTTCTTATATCATTTTCCAATAAGTAGCTGAATTCTACTATCTTTTTATAGATGTATTTAGCGAATAAAATGACAAAACACATCCAGATGAAACAACGCTCACTGAGTATTGCCACAGCGGCTTTATATATATATATTACAGCAGTTATATATATATATATATATATATATATATATATTAGGGTATATAGTTATATATATATATATATATATATATATATATATATATATATATATATATCAACACACACCTTTTTTCCCCAAGACTGGGGGAGGATGTGCAAGATTACATTGACAATGAAGTGGTAGAAGAATATGACACAAGTCGAAGAAAAGCCCAGCCTTACCTCTCCCCTTTTATACCTATTAGGGAACTCGCGGCACAGAAAATCCACCCTAGAGCTTCACGGGACCACGACGGACCCTCACTACGGCATCTCGTCAATCTGGGTTCATCCCTTTGGCCCAGTGGCCACAATCATACCCCCCTCAAAAAACCCTGCCATTTACCCCTATTATGCAGCACTTTTTTTCTCGTCCCTGCCAAACTCACATTTCACCCCTCCATTCTTCTGCTGACTCAATCCACTTTTCTTTCTGGTCTCCCAGCCATTCGATTCTCAACACACTCACCCACTATACATCCGCTTAACCAACTGGACTATCATCCATTCTTTCCATTACGAGACTAAACCATCTAAACATACTTTCATTTATTCTCTCATTTATCCCTTTCATCACACCACACAACTAACTACGTTCATTCCCCTCCCTTTCATTTTATCAATTTTTCTCGCCCACCTAACACGCCCCTAAGATTGTCCATCTTAAAAACACATTGTACTTTTAGATCTATACCCTTATTCCAGACCATAATCTCATACTATATACATTAACACAGGTAACAACTCACCATCACGCAAGACACTAGCGCACTCAAGACTTAGTCTCTTACATCCACCAAGGATTTAATTGCACCAGCCTTCTCCGTAATTCACACTTACCTGCTTATAGATTATCATCCAGTTCCTTTGGTTCAATATGGCGCTATATATATATAGTTATTTATGGTTATTGTTGTTAGTTAAGTTATATATTGGCTATATGGGTTGCATATATATTACAGCAGCAGTTGTTGTTATTGTTGGTTGGTACATATATACATATATATATATATATATATATATAGAGTAAGTATATATATAAGGTTATATATTATATTATATATATATATATATATATCCTAAATATTTAACTCAGTCACTTGTTTCCAGCTCCTCACCATCTAGCATAACTTCATTACTGAGGACTGTCCTCACTATAACCATGTACTTTACTTTAGCCTCTGCTTACTTTCAAAACCCATCCCTTTACCACACCCTCCAATCTTCTACCAATCCTCTCTCAGAAACCCCTTCAGATTCACAATCTCACAAACCATATTATATAGGCCTATAGCAGCATATAGCAGCAGCAGGCATATAGAGCAGTGTGTGCAAGAGAAAGAGGTGTGGTGATATATATATATATATATATATATATATATATATATATATATAAAAGTATATATATATATATATATATATATATATATATAGGCGATGGTGATTCATTTGGAAGCTGTATAACAAAACGTTTATGAGGGTATAGTTCCGAGGGATTGAGGAGAGGTCAATATTAGTACCTTTTTATATATGGTAAGGGGAAAAACAAAGGTAACCTGTAAATACATATAGGGTACTTAGTTTATTGAGGGTTGTAGGGGAAGATATATGTTGGTATTTTGCTCGAAAAGAGTGTCGAATGAGTGAAGAACCAATTTGGGGAAGAATAAGGTGCGTTTAAAGTGGTAGAGGTGTTGATCAAATCTGTACATTGAAACAAATGATTATAAAGGTAGGAGAAGAATAAATTGTATTTAGGGATTTATGATTTGCAACAGGCGTATAATAGGGATTAATAGGGAATCTATGGCAGGTGTTAGTGGTATGGTGTTGGTGGTAAGCTTCTGAATAGAATCAAAAGTATGTATGACGATAGTGAAGTGTGTGTGTAAGAATAAATAGAGTCGAAAAGGATTTTCTTAATATTAATAGCGGAGTGAGACAGGGATGTGGTATGTCTCCTTGGCAATCCAATCTGTATATGGATGATGTTATGAAAGAATTAGAGGTAAGGGTGACAAGGGATAGAGTTAGAATGATGGAGAATGGATGAGAGTGAGGGATTCCCTACCTATTATATGAGGATGATTTGGTTTTGTGTGGCGAATCTGAAGAGAGTTTGAGAGAACAAGTAGAGAGATTTGGTAGGTGTGTAAAAGAAAGGGTTTGAAAGTAAACGTGGTATAAGTATAAGGCTATGGCTGTGAGTGAGGACAGTCCTCAGTGAGTAGTTATGTTAGATGGTGAGCAGCTGGAAAGTGTCTGAATTTAAATATTTAGATATATAGTTGAATGAAAGTGGAGTGGATGATTTATTAGTGTGCAGGAAATTTGGTGTAAATGGCAATTTCCAGTGTTTTCTTTCTTGATCCCTAAATAGGTCACTTTCTTATTTTAAATTTACCCCTTAAAAAAAAATTACGTAATTGATATCCATGATGATCTTAAATAATTTCATCATATATCAAATCAAGTATATATTGTACTACTCTTGTATGTAAACATATATAAGTTATCCCTAATGTATATGTAAGCACATGTATATGTAAGCATATATATGTAAGCATATATAAGTTATCCTTAATATATATGTAAGCACATATATATGAAAGCATATATATGTTAAGCATATATAAGTTATCCCTAATATATGTATATATTATATGTTTTATTTTATGAAATTTTATGATATTGCTAATAATCCATGTACTAATAATTAAAAATATTTTTTGCAGGTTTATATATATGGGGTCATTTACTAATCAATTTAAATGATTTTCAGAGAATCAGAGATCCTG
>JABUQX010143742.1:0-25000 GCA_015478945.1 Trachelipus rathkii
AAATCACTCTTCATGCTTCCATTCGAAAGGCCGCTTATTAGGATGTGAACCCATGCCCGCGGTGGTAGCATTCGATCATGTTGCGCTGAAGCAGGGTCTCAATATCCTGAGACTTCCCAATTTGGTCAGAAACCACATAAATACTTTTCCTGACCACTTCCGGTCACAGATTGAGGTATCTCTCTTGATTCGGATTGAGGTTAAGGGTGAGTAGATCGACATATATATATATATATATATATATATATATATATATATATATATATATATATATATATATATATATATATATATATATATATATATATAGGGATTTGCCATACAAAACCAGATCATCCGCATATAATAGGTAGGGCACCCTCCACTCTCTTCCATTCTCCATCATTCTAACACCCCCACCTCTATTTTTTTCATAACCCCATCCATATACAAATTGAATAACAAAGGAGACATATAACAAATCCATGCCTCACTCCGATATTAATATTAAACCAATCACTTTCACCTCCAACCGTTTATTCTTTACACACGCTTCACTATCGTTATACATACTTTTAATTCCATTCAGAAGCCTACAACCAACGCCATATATCACTAAGACCTGCCATAGAGCTTCCCTATTAATCCTATCATACGCCTGTTGCAAATCCATAAAGCCTAAATACAATTTATTCTTCTCTCTCATTTCCTCAATCATTTGTTTCAATGTAAAGATTTGATCCACACATCCTCTACCACTTCTAAACGCACCTTTTTCTTCACCAATCAGTCCTTCAGTCACTCGACGCACTCTTACGACCAAAATACCAGCAGATATCTTCCCTACAACACTCAATAAACTAATTTATAATTCCTACAGTTACCCTTATCCCCCTTACCCTTATATAAGGGTATTATTACTGGTCTCTTCCAATCCCTCGGAACTATACCAGTAGTATTATGGCCATCTGAGAGGTGACACCCTTTTCGATATGAAGGAATAGAGCTATTGGTCTGAAACTTGGAATATAATCTATGTATGTGTTAAGCTCGAAACAGGGTAAATTTCAAGTCGGTAGGATGTATATAGGGGGCACTTCCCCCCGAGAGAGTAGCCGCTACGCCCTTGCTGCGGATTCGGTGGGAGCAAAGTAGTGTTGGCCGAGCACCGGATTTTTGCGCACCGCACCGCTCCGCACCGGAGGTTGCGCACCAGCACCGCACCGCACCACCCGTCATCTTACCGCACTGCACCACACCGCACCGCACCTATTTTGCGTACCGCACCGCACCGCACCGAGAGCGAACCACAGCGCACCGCACCGCACCAAAAATTTAAGCGCACCACGCACCGCACCGCACCGGATATATATATATATATATATATATATATAGAAGAGCCACAATATATAGCATATATATATATATATATATATATATATATATATATACAGGTGATTCAAAACCTCTGCGACAAACTCGGAGTGCTGATAGAGCAAACGATAAGGAACATTTATTGTTAAATAACCTATGTTGTATGACTCTTCGTTTCAAAGTTACGTGACGATTGAAGGTACAATTAGTTTATGTTAGTGACGCGTCGCATGTAGTACCGGACGATTTAGGTTACTCACTTTACTGCTTGCGTGCGTACATGTGCCAACGTCCTTCGGAAACATAAATACCTTTTACCTGGCCCACCTTAGCTGATTCAGCGCTGCGTAGCATCATTGCTGAATGGATCACTACACTCTTTCCGAGTTAACCGACATGATAATGTGTTACGGTGCGGCGAACGGAAATGGACGAAGAGTGCACCTCATGTACCGGGAACGGTTTCCACACAGAAATCATCCCCACCACACAATGTTTGCTCGCCTTCATCAGCGCCTTCGAGATAATGGAACCCTTCGTCCCCGGTGCATTGGTGGAAGACCGCGTAATACGAGGACTCCTGCGTTTGAAGAAGAGGTGCTTGAGAGAGTCGCCAACGACCCGTCGACTAGCACACGCGCCATTGCCTATGCCATGGGTTCAAATCAGTCGTCTGTGGTTCGGGTCTTGCAAGAGCAAAGCCTCCATGCATACCACCTACAGAAAGTACAAGGACTTGGACCAAACGACTTCGCACCCCGTGTGCGATTTGCTTGGTGCAACGGAGCATCGATAATCCTGCCTTTCCTGCACATGTCTTGTTTATCGATGAGGCGTGCTTCACACGTGATGGCTACTTCAACAGCAGAAACAGCCACATATGGGACGAGGACAATCCGCACGCAATGTTCATCAGAGTTCACCAGGCGAAATTTACTGTAAAACATCTGGGGTAGAATTTTGGGATTATCTGTTGACCCGTCATCATTCCAGCCACCGTTTTGATGGACCTGTGTACCCAACTATTCCAGAACACGCTTCCGCAGCTCATGGACGACATACCCCTTGCGACCCGCAGAGACATGTAGTTCCAACATGATGGCGCTCCAGCTCACTTCAGCCACCAAGTACGGGTGCATCTGAACAGAGTCTACACTGGCAAATGGATAGGGAGAGGGGGACCTGTTGCGTGGCCTGCAAGATCGCCCGACCTCACGCCCCTAGATTATTTTCTTTAGGGGCATGTGAAGAGTGTTGTGTACATTAACCTAGTCAACACAAGAGAGGAACTGATTCAGCGAATATTCACTGCGTTTGATCAAATCAGACACAGTGAGGGCATGTTCGGTAGAGTCCAACAGGCAATGGCACGGCGATGTAACGAATGTAATCAGGTACAGGGCAGACACTTTGAACATCTCCTGTAATTTTCCCCAATAAAATGATTTCATAACAAGCTACCATTGTTTGCTTTACAACCTCGTGTCAAAACACATACGTTGTTTAACAAAATATCCTTATTGTTACCTCTATCAACCCTCGGAGTACACAGATGTACGCACGCACACATACATAACATTAGAATACCCAAAATCTCCGGTTACGAAGTAACGACGCGTCAAACAACATCACGTGGTTTATCTTACATCATCCGTAACTTTGAAACGAAGCGTCATACAACATAGCTTATTTAACAATAAATGTTCTTTATCGTTTGCTCTATCAGCCCTCCGAGTTTGTCGCAGAGGTTTTGAATCACCCTGTATATATATATATATATATATATATATATAGAGAATATATAAAATGTATATATATATATATATATATATATATATATATATATATATATATATATATATATATATATATATATATATATATATATATATATATATATATATATATATATATATATGGGAGGGAAGTAGAGCTCCCGAAGAGATGAGATTACCCACCATTGGGCATATATGGAGTCTTAGAGTACATCCCATGGCACTCCAGTGCCCAATTGTTCTTCCCTTTTGCGCTCATATCCACATTTTTCTTATATTGGTGTAAGCTCTCCCTTATCACACAATAAAATACAATTACAGACAACACTTACCTTTTAAAAAGAAAATAAAAAATGAGAAAAAATGGCAGCAACGCGATTAGTCTCGGAAAAGCCTTTAGGGGTTGCTTCCAAAAATAACCCCTTATCCACCCTACTATCATCACCATTAAAGGCCATTGACAGCCCCCGGTGATGAAGTTGGTGCTGTCACGAAATTGCCGTCTTGTTTATTTACGGTCTCTTTATAAATATGTAACCTTCTGGTTTTAAATCTAATTTTAAATTTATGAACATCACCTCCTCCTTTAACCTCATCTCTTATTCTTAACCGAAACTTAGGTTTTTGAGCGTTCTGACTTCAAACTCTACTCTGTTGACTCCTACTATCTCTTTCAATTTTCACCCGAAGGTAGTTGTGCCAATGTCTGCAATGTTGTTTGTTTCCGTGTCTTTGATTTGGAGTTTTCCGAATATTCTATCTAATGACTCAAGCTAACCTGTCAATCTACCATTAATTTCATCTGTCCTGTATATCTGTCTCCTAACTCAACTGACTATTCTAGATTCTTCGACTACTTAGGCTCCAAATTATAACACATTCTCTCTTCACATTTCTCTGAAATCATCATTCTTGGTGATTTCAACGTTCACCTCGGCCAATTGCTTTCCTCTAAATCTCAAGATACAGTTGGTGAACTTCCTACCACTTTTCAATCCAGAATGACCTCGAGGAGTTAGTGCAGCTCCCTACCCGCATCTCTGATCATCTTTGAGATGAATCCAACATTCTAGATCTTTTACTAATCTCTAGTCCTTCTTCTTATTCTGTTAAATTCTTTCCTCCTCTGGGCTCCTCCGATCACTCTCATATCTGTTTTCTGTTCTATCTCCAAGTCTTCTGCAGGAAAGACCCCCACCTACTGCGAGAAAACGTTTTTGGAACTTGATGCTGCAAATAGTGCGACCGCAAGTCCGACGACTTGCGGTCGTACTTCTTGGATTTCTCATGGAATGACTACAGCTTCCGTGGAAAGGGTTCCTAGGAGTGTGCAAAGCGCGAGCTAATTCTCTCTGGCGTGGAGGTGTGCACCCCATGATCTTTACCTTCAACTAAACCTAGAGAACCTTGGTTTAACTCTGCTTGTTCTCGTGCTATTAGCCACAGGGACGCTGCCTTTAGGAATTATTGTCATCTTCAAATTCCAGAAACCTTTACAACTTATATTTCATCCCAAAATCCTGCAAAATATATTCTCCATGACACCTAAAAAATTCTTTTCTCAGTAGAAAATACAATAATCTTACTTGCTCCTCTTCCTCACGTCCTTTCTGATATTTCTCAAAAAATGTTCTCTTAGATTTGCTTCTTCCTCTTGCCCTCCTTTAGTATCGACAACACAACTGCCGTTTAACCTTCCACTAAAGCTGAACTCTTTGCTCAAACATTTGCTTCTAATTAAACCTTAGACAATTCCAGTGCTATTCTTTCTTCTCCACCTCCCTCCAACATATTTATGCTAATATTGTAATTTCTTTTAAAGATGTTATTTCTGCTTATATATATATATATATATATATATATATATATATATATATATATATATATATATATATATATATATATATATATATATATATATATATATATATATATATATATATATATATATATATATATATATATATATATATATATACAGGGTGAGGTGGGGTCTTCCTCTCAACATTTTTTGATACGGTTGTTCGTTTCCACGCAATGTACCCATAAACAACTAGACGCCCTGCATAGACATATCATTTGCGTTAATAAATACAGTTACATGTACAGGTTGGTAAACGCGTCAATGTTACCAACAATAGTTTTAAACGTGAATGTGAAAAGGTTGAAGAAAACAATGGTATTCAAGACAGTTCATAATATCGATACATGTAATGTAATAACGTTGTTAATAGTATCATAACAAATTTACACCTATGAATCTTATCTACAGCATGCAAGAAGGGAGAAGAACGTCAGGTCGTTTCAACTTGTACATACAGTATTTACAAATGTTGTTTGAAGACGCTTCCATCCACGCGAATACATGCCTCAGCCCTCTGGCGCCAGGTTTCATTGCATGCCAATGACAGGGATGCCGGGTTGATTCCCCTACATGCGTTGGTTATTCGACGGCGAAGATCATCCGGCGAGGTTACTGGGTCATTAAACCCAGCGTACACGGTATGTTTGAGATACCCCACAGAAAGTAGTCCAGTGGTGTTAAGTCGGGTGAACACGCAGGCCATGGAAATGGACCAGATCTTCCGATCCATCTTCCCGGAAAGGTTCTGTCGAGGTAGGTCGTCACTATAGCTGCATTATGTTCTGAGCACCCATCATGTTGGTAATATATTCTTCGTCGTGTCCTTAAAGGTATATCACTCAGGAGGTCAACAAGGACGGTCTGCAGGAAATGGAGGTAACGCTGTCCTGTCAAATTTCCCTCGAAGAAGTAAGGCCCGATAATCCTACTATTGAGTATATCACACCAAACGTTGACTGAGTATGAGATCTGGTGATGGCTAGTGAATGTTATATGGGGTTTGTTTCCGCCCAATGTCGGAAGTTCCACCTGTTATACATACCGTTATTGGTAAAGCGAGATTTATCGGTCCATAAGATATTTTCCAATAAGTCCGGTACATCCATTAGAAGGCAATCAATGACAGCCAGGAATCCCAGCCGCCGTTGTTGGTCTCCACGATGCAAACCATGTACAATGTGTGGCCTATATGGATACATGTTGTATGCAACACGAATCCGTCGTATGGTTTCCTTCGATATTTCCAAGACCGAACTAGCCTGCCGTAATGAGGACGTTGGATTTTCATGGGTGTATAGCAGAACGTCCAGTTCGACGTCGAATGTACGGACACGACCCCCCTCCCGTATGTGATGAGGGGGTTGAAACTTCGACCCTGTACCTTGAAACCGTCTGTAAACTCTATGGAATGCCATGTGGCTCGGCGGTCGTCGATGTGGATAACGTTGTCCATATTCTGCAGCAGCTCTGCGAGCATTCCTGTTTTGCGTAATGTACACCTCCAACATGTCACGCTTTTCGTCCTGCGTATACTGGTCACGTGGCATGTTCCAAATGTATGGCTCTGACTAAACAAACCACTCTGAAGTTATACGTTTCACTACACTTTATTACGGATAATTTGTAGGTTATGACATAACCTCCATATGATAGCTGTTAGCTGGTTGTACACATTCACATGGCCGTATTTATTAGACTACGGATCAATATAATCTAAAAGGGTATGCATTAGGTATTTTAATTTAATTCCTTTGTCAGCTGTATTGATATTTTTAAATACTATTGGATTTACCTATTGTATTTAGCCTAATTATTTCATATTGACACGTTTCGGCTTTTGTAGGCACATGATGTCTACGGAGGACGTCTAGTTGTTTATGGGTACATTGCGTGGAAACGAACAACCGTATCAAAAAATGTTGAGAGGAAGACCCCACCTCATTTTTTATGCGCATTTCACAGAAGCCATAAAAAATATATCATCCCATTCGACATTCGCATGTTTGTGCGCGGTTTTCGTATTGCGCGTGCGCAGACACCAACGTAACATATCCCATCCTCCTTAATGAATTAAATAATCGAACTTCTATTCTTACACATTTTCATACTTAAACATCCCGTACGGTGATACACCGCTGTAACATACCTCGTGAGACACCTATATATATATATATATATATATATATATATATATATATATATATATATATATATATATATATATATATATATATATATATATATATATATATATATATATATATATATATACGTTTAAATTAAAGTTTAAAATAAATAAAGTACTTAGTCTCTCCCTATTTATACTTAAAGAGAATGGCAGCATTAAAAAGTAACTACCAGATGCTACAATATACACATTTTTATAGAGAAAATTCTCACGTACGCACACAATCTCCGCTATTCGATTTCCCACGAATAGCAGCATTTTTAATGGTTGAAAAATAGAATTTTGTAATAATAGTGATGATTTTTACACTTTTGTTTAAATTTTTAAATAATATTTTATATTTATTACGTAATATTTTTATTCATTTGAGCAATTTTTGCAAAAAACAAGAGAATTTTATCGTAGCATTATGATATTTGTAAAGGATTGATCGTTTCTAATATTAACTCTTGCAATAACGAGTATATGATAGGTTTCTATATATATATATATATATATATATATATATATATATATATATATATATATATATATATATATATATATATATATATATATATATATATATATATATATATATATATATATATATATATATATATATATATTCGTCATAACCATTCTTAAACACTCGTGATTTGCTTAACCCCTAGTGTTTTGCTTTAAATACGTCAATTTACATGTTATAGTGATATCTGAGTAACTCAGGCTCCAATCCTACAGTTAATTTTTAAATTATATTAATACTTTCTTACCTGTAGTTCAAACTTTATTAAAGACATCTTTTTACACTTTAATCTGTCTAACGTGAGAACTCAGAGTAGTTTATACGCTAACTACCCTAGGAATGACTACAACTTTGACACTAAGAACGCTACGGTGACTTCCGAAAAGATGGGAAGGTTGCTGTTTTTGTGTCGTGTTCTGAACCTCTCACTGAACGTCATACAGGTGAATATCTCAGTGGCGTATTTAATGGAATGTTGACGAAATGGAACTATCCCCCAGATGATGTTCACTGTGTCATGAGAGATGCTGGTGCCAATATAAAGAAAATTGTTTCTTTCTTGAGTGAAAAACACAAACTCCGTCAGCCACCAACATTAGAAATGTTGTGACATCTCAAACAGCAGTCAACAAAGTTCTCTCAAAATATAGGTCAATTGAGTCACACTTTAATCATTCGACTAAGGCTCAGTAAGAACTAAAGAAAATACAGGCCAGAATTAAAGTTCGCTAACTTTCAGTAATACATGACGTTACTCTCCAAATTATGCTAAGGTTGCAAGAACTTAATGAATCTCTCTGCCAGTACGGTAGCTCTGATGATAAAATAAATGTCTTCTCATCCCATGACAATTCTATTCTAGTCAATTGTATCATTGTACTCCAATCAGTTGAAGATATCATTATGATAACACTGCACAACAAATTTTAAATTTTTTCTGTCCTTTACATGAAAATATGTGATTCTGTATAAACAAAAGGTGCTTGTTACATTTATGAAAACCAAAAAGCTCCATCACGTACCGCTTTTTTTGTAGACACACTCCTCATATTTATACATATTGGTTACATTGAATTGTAACAGTGTCTTGATTATTATAGCAAGCACACACTAAAATGATTTTTTTTCGTTTCCTCTTGTAGGCATCTGTTGGTGTGTCCCTGATAAAGACTAGCAATATTCAGCAAGCATACTTTCATTCCATCGCCTACTGAAAGGCTTTTCAAACATAGAGATGTCCTGGTGAAACCTTTCACCATGCTCATCACTAATTGCGCCAAGGTTGGGGGAAAGAAGTCCAGATGTGATCCATAAAGTGTAGTTTTAAAGACATATTGCAACCTATATCACGAAAGCAATTCACCATGTGACGTACAAGATATTCATAGTTTTCAGCTTTCTCATTTCCAAGGAAACCTGAGCACACTGATTTGAATGCTAGCCAGGCCGCTTTTTGTCCTTCTGACAGTTTTCTTTCGAACTCTCCATCTCGGAAGACTGTTTTAATTTGGGGGCCAATAAAAACCCCTTCTTTTATCTTTGCCTCACTTAAATTTGTGAATTTGTTCCTGAGATGCAAGAATGCCACACCTTATTTGTCAAGAGCTTTTACAAATATTTTCATCAAACCAAGTTTAATGTGCAAAGGTGGAAGAAAGACAAACTGCGGATTCACAAGTGGATCATGTGATATTGTTTTGGTCCCAGGATTGAAATCATGTCTTTGAGGCCACTTTTTCCGAATGTAGTGATTTTTTCTGTCGCGGCTATCCCATTCGCAGAGGAAGCAACAGAATTTTGTGTATCCCTGTTGCATGCCTGTTAATAGTCCAATGACCTTCAGGTCCCCACAAATGTGCCATTTAAATGTTGTGTACTCAACTAGGTTAAGTATAGAACTCATAACTTCGTACGTTTCCTTTGTATTTGTAGAATATGCTACAGGAACAGACGGAAAAACATTGCCTATATGGAGTAGCACTGCCTTGAGAATACGTTTGGAGGAATCAATAAACAGGCGCCACTCTGCTGGTTTATGCTCATGTCCCAATGCATGTCCCAATAGGCCATTCACATCACAGCAATATACAATGCCATCTTTCTGCCCAAAATAGTTGCAAAACTGTCTCTGTCTGCCTCTAAATGAACTAATGTTTACACCTTTCTCTAATAGATTCCAGCCCTGAAGCCTAGAAGCCAGCAATTCTGAGTCTATTTGTGAGAGTTTTAGATCTCGTACAAGATCGTTAAGCTCCTCCTGTGTGATTTCATGATGTGAACATGTCATATATGTTGATTGTTCAAAGTCAGGATCCGATAGCTTGTGTCATGATCGGAGGGTTCATCCTCTGAGTCAACAGTAAATTCATCAGGAGTTGTAGGTACAGGAAGTTCATCTGAATGAGGAACTGGACGCATTGCGGTGTGTAGGTTTGGATACTGGATACAATGTTTGGATTTTGAAGGGAACCCCTGCACATTTGTCAAACAGAAGTAACAATCCGTTACGTGATTTGTTGGTTCACGCCAAATCATAGGTACAGCAAATTTCATGTGGCTACGTTTTCCTTTTAACCAGTTTCTCAGATTCCTGGAACATGAATTGCAGCATACATGTGGAGCCCAGGACTTATCCTGGTCCCCAACTTTACATCCAAAGTACAATTCATAAGCCTTTCTAACTAATAGTGACAAGCTACATTGTCGCGTCTTAAATGTAAGTTCTCCACACACATAACAAAATAGGTTAGGGCTATTTTTACACTGATGTGGCATTATAAAGAACTTGACAGCATATAATACTTTTGCTATAATAATTATTTCCTATTATTATGTTATAGCAATATTATAATTTCGAATATAAACCTGAAAATAGAATAATATATATATATATATATATATATATATATATATATATATATATATATATATATATATATATATATATAACAGTTGCTATATATATATATATATATATATATATATATATATATATATATATATATATATAATATAATTACACATATACTCTTCTCATTACAACACTAGTACACCTCACAATACCCAAACCATGTCATGGGATGAGAAACCGGGAGTTTAAAACTTACGCGCTGAGGCGTTCTTTGGGAAACGTGATGGCATATATTATAATTACACATATACTCTTCTCATTACAACACTAGTACACCTCACAATACCCAAACCATACTGAACAACATACAAAAGCACGTGGGAGTAAACATCTGCTAATAAGAAAATGGGAAATGGTGTAGTTGCCAAATTCGCCAATTCCACCAATTTGATACGTGGTAGACAAAAAATAAGCTCCTCTAAATTTATGGTTCGGTTACAATTGTTATTGTACCATTAATGATGGAGAAAATTAACATCGTAAATGGAAAACTATTTGTTTGCCTATCACTTGTTAATTCTGATAAACCTTGGAACATGAATATCAGACGTGCTAAGCGTGTTTGCACAAAACATAAATGATCCTACAATCGTTAGTTTTCTTGCTTCAAAAAAAAAAAAAAAACTTTTGTAAACCTGCCTTTCCTACTCATTTGCTCTGATGAATCTGTAGTAGTGATGCAGGTAACATCCGCATCCGCGGAGCATCCGCACATTATTAAAGATCCGCATCCGCATCCGCGCTTTGTCCTGCGGATGTTGCGCGGATGTTTATTGTCGAGATTTGATAAAAAATTTTATAATAAAAATACTTAAGATGAATCTGAAAAAGAAAATGAAAATGAAAATGAGTTGAAGGCAATTCAAAAACGGCTTGATATTCCATATCTTAATGTTATCAAAGACATTCCAACTCGCTGAAATAGTACACTTCATATGATGGAAAGAAGTATTGCTCAAAGAACCTCTTGCTTCGTACGCCAGTTCGTATTCCAAAGTTAACATTCTTATTAATGTGGAAAATGACATATCACACTGCATTAAGCTATTGAAACAATTTGAAGAAATTGCCAAAAATATCAGCGCCTCTACAGCTTCTGTCTCCGATGTAATACCATTAATCTCAACGCTAAGGAAGCATTTTGAACCATCTTCAAATGAAAATGATGAGTGGTTTAAAAAGAATGAAAGATGTAATTAAACTAGAGCTAGAAAAACGCTTTGGTTCTGTGGAAATTAATAACCTTCATACTATTGCAACTTACTTAGATCCCCGTTATAAAGGCAAGTTTTTTTGTAACAATATTTGAACAAGTTAAATCGTTACTTTGTGTTGCAATTGAAAAACTTCAATCCGAACAGTCTATTAATTCGCCACCCATTAAAAGGAAAAACGAAATCTACAGAACCAACACCTTCTACAAGTAAATCAATAACAGATTCACTAAGAATTTCTACAGTCCAGTAGTGATGAAGAAACACAATCATTACCAAAAGATGTAGTGCAAATGATCGAAAACTATCACCAAGAAAAACTATTAGATTCAAATGATGATCCAATCAGTTGGTGGAAAGTTAAGCAAAATGTTTACCCACGCTTGAGTAAACTTGCAAGGAAATACTTGGCCTGTCCTACAACTTATGTTCCAAGTTCGAGAGTATTTAGCAATGCTGGGCTCTCAGCAGAAAAATTGATGTTTCTCAAGCCCAACCTTCCTATATTTGAATTTTATACTAGTGCAAAAAGTATATAATCCATTGTAAAATCTCTTTCACTAAGGGACGAAGGTTTGGGAAAGAGGTTGGTGGGTGCATTCGAGTTGTTCCAGTCCCTTACCTGGGTAAGGCACCATAGTTAGTAGATTAGCCAAAACCGATATATATATATATATAAGAGTGAGTAGTATATATATATATATATATATATATAAAATTTTATATAGCGTCTATATATATATATATATATATATATATATATATATATATATATTTATAAAAAAAATATATAAATAGATGTGTATAAAAAAAAATAATATATATATATATATATATATATATATATATATATATATATATATATATATATATATATATATATATATATATATATATATATAAAACATCCGCATCCGCATCCGCGGATGTGAAAAATGACATCCGTCTCGCATCACTAATCTGTAGCTAATATACCTACTGAAAGGCATATATATATATATATATATATATATATATATATATATATATATATATAAGGTTATTAGTTATATATATATATATATATATATATATATATATATATATATATAGTTATAAAGAGTTATATATATATATATATATATATATATATATATATATATATATATATATATATATATATATATATATATATATATCTAACCTAACCTATTTCTCTTTTCAATTTTATTTATTTTTTGAAATATGTTGGGGTCTGCGGTGCGGTGCGATCCAAAGGCCCGCACCACGCCCCGCACCGCACCGCACTGCACCGCCTTCTCGTGCCCGCACCGCATGGATGATAATGTGGATGATGATGATGAGAATGAACGATTGATAGATGATGATGATGAAGAGCATTATTATTATTCTAAACTTAAGGAGGGGGGTGATATCACTGCAATAATAGCTGACGAAATGAGAACAAGAAACGGTACAGAGAGTTTGCATGGTAACGCATATCATAAGGATGAAACAACAAATCCTCATGTTGAAATTAAAGGTAGAGATCTGGCATTTAAAGCTCCTACAATGAGATTTAAAGCTGATAAAAAAGGTAAAATGACAATCGGAAAAGGTCTAAAGAGGTTAAGGATGACTGGTAATTAAGCGTTCTTATAAAGAATAATTGCCTGCAATAACTCCCCTATGGTTTCATAGAATCCCCTTCCCCCATAGTTACAATAAAGATCCTATGTTCGCTAAACTACTAATTTAAATAACTTTCTTAAATAAATGTTATATATATATATATATATATATATATATATATATATATATATATATATATATATATATATATATATATATATATATATATATATATATATATATATATATATATATATATATATAAGGTAGATTTATTTAATTTATTTTTATATGCATATGTTTTTTATGATATTTTAATAAATGATTAACCAAAATTCTTTTCTTTCAAACCTTTATTATAATAATAATAATAATAAATAATAATAATAATAATAATAATAATAATAATAATAATAATAATAATAATAATAATAATAATAATAATAATAATAATAATAATAAATAATAATAATAATAATAATAATAATAATAATAATAATAATAATAATAATATATTTATTCCAATATTTTAATAATAATAATAATAAATATTAATAATAATAATAATAATAATATTAATAATAATAATAATAATAATAATAATAATAATAATAATAATAAACCAGAGTCGCTCTCTTGTCACCCTCACACATCCCAGAATCGGAGTCGGATTCTGAGTCGGACCCTGCGGGGCGGGGCGGGGCGGAACAGGAGCCGGAGTCGGAGTCGGAGTCGGAGTCGGAGTCGGAGTCGGAGTCGGAGTCGGAATGGCTGTAGGAGGCGCTGTGGCTACAGAGTCGGGAGGCACATGCTGAACCGATGGCGGAGCGCTGCGGCAACCTGAACGAAGCGGGGCAGTAAGGGATCCAGGCACTACAGTGCAAAGCAAAACCAAAGGTAGAGTAGGAAGCGCAGAAGGAAGGTACAGAAGGAGGCATATTAAATGTAAGAGAAGCAGAAGAGAGGAAGGGGATATTGAAGGAGATAAATTAGAAGGAGACGCAGAAGGGTTTAGAAAACAACTCAGAAGTAACCCCTACGGGGTTACTTCTTCAGAGTAATAATACACACACACACACACACACACACACACACACACACACACACACACACACAAATAATACAGACAGACACATAAACCTTCGGGCTGTATCTGACAGACAAACAGACCTGTCTGTCGGCCAGACAGACCTTCGGTCTGTCTGACCCTAATGCTCGATCTTGACACGTAAGCCTAATCTTTGCTCACACCGAATCCGCAGCAAGGGCGTAGCGGCTACGCTCTCGGGGGGAAGTACCCCCTATATACATCCTACCGAATTGAAATTTACCCTGTTTTGAGCTTAACACATACATAGATTATATTCCAAGTTTCAGACCAATAGCTCTATTCCTTCATATCGAAAAGGGTGTCACCTCTCAGATGGCCCTTATACTACTTATACCCTCCATAAACCCTTCTAAATCCAATCAATCACCATCTCGCCTCCGTTCTTGATCATTTCACCAGTAATTTTATCTATACCTGCAGATTTACCATTCTTAAACTTTCTCACTCTACCCATTACCTCCTCCTTCCTAGTGACCTATTCCTAAATACCTATTCTTCTGTAACTATCAAACCCACACAAATTACTCATTACCTCTTTATTACTGCCAATGTTATGCAGATTTTCGAAGTGTTCCCTCCACACTCCCCTCACATCCATTTCAACAGTTACGAAAGCACCATCAATATTCATTATTCTAAGCAGATTCCCCTTATTCTCATTCTTAACCTTTCGCGCTTCCTTCCAGAAGAGCTTTCTATTCCCATGTAAGTCCGAATTTATCCTCCTTCCAAACTGTTCATTTACCTCTTTTTTCCTGTTACGTATGCTTCTTTTAGTATTCCTTTTTTTTTTCTTATATAATTTCAAACATCTTTCTTTTGAAACCTCATCATTGGCTTTTTTACTTTTAACAAATTGCATCACCTCTTCATTTCACCACTCACTGTTAACATTCTTACTTCCAACTTTAGCCCATCCACATACTTCTTTGACACTACTAACAATCACTTCCTTCATTTGCTTCCAGATTTCTTCAGTTTCAACTTGTTCACATTCAAATGATTTAATTGCAAGCGCTCTTAAATACTTATCTTATTACCTTTTTCACTTAACTTCTCACTATTAATTCTACCCACTTACTTCCTTCCTTATCACCTTCCTCTCCATCCAAGCCCCAACTAACTAACTTTTTTTTTTTTTTTTTTTTTTTTTTTTTATTTATTTTTTTTTAACAGTTGTCACCACCACTCACAGGCAGAGCCCTATTAATTTTACGTAAAACAATATAAATGATCCGATAATCCTATTTCTAACTCCCTCACTGATTTAACATACAACACATACTCCAACATCTCCTTCTTCACCAACACAAATCAATCATACTTTTCACTTCGATACCATCTCTACCTACACCAACTCTAGTATACTTATGAATACTCTTGTGTTTAAAGAAAGTATTACTTACACACATATCTCTCCTCACAGAAATCAATCACCTTCCTAACATTCTTATTTTCTCCCAACACCCCAAAGCCACATGTTTTACCATCCATTTTTGATCACCTATCCAATCATTTAGGTTGCCCAACACAATCAATCTGAAGCTCCTACTCACCCCATCCAAAACATCATTCAGATTATCCCAGAATATCGCACTCTCTTCAACATTACCCTTAGATGGACCATATGTCACAACCACACATACTTTGACCTTTTCAAACTTAAATTTAACAATTAAAATTCTAGTACTCACACACACACACAAAATCTACCATAGCTCTGTATCACAAGTCGCTCACCAGAATTGCAATTCCTTCTCTCCCCTTTCATTCCTTTCCACATCAGCACATAAACATTTCACACCACACCACTAATTTTCACCGTTTCCTTTCATCTTTGTTTCAGTCACAGAGAGTAAATCAAATTTGCCCTTTCTAAATACATCCATCACCTCTCTCCTCTTCTCCTCAACATTTATTCCTCTGATATTCCATGTACCCATACGATTCATACATTTTCGTCGAAAGATAGAAGGTCGTTTACGGTGATCACGACCTTCTCCGAGGCATGCATTAGCATTCCTGGCAAAAGACAAATGGCAGTGGGCAGCCAACCCAACTACCATCTTCCCTTTAGTCGCCTTCTACGACACGCAGGACATGCGATGTGGGCAATTCTTACCCACCATTATAAATAGGGAGGTAATTTCATCGCTGCGAATATGCGCGCTACTCTACACATATCACACACACACACACACACACACACACACACACACAATAATATTATATATATATATATATATATATATATATTATAAATATTTTTTTTATATATATATATATATATATATATATATATATATATATATATATATATATATATATATATATATATATATATATATAAAATTGGTTACTTGTTTAGCCCGAAAAGGAATAAGAGCTTATGAGCTAACATCATTATCTCTGATAAAGAATAATAAAAAATAACGAATATATATATATATATAACATATATATATATATATATATATATATAGCAGTATAGTAAAGTATATATAGCAGTAGCAGTATATATAGCAGCATATATATATATATATATATATATATATATATAAAAATAAGATATAAATATGGCAGAGCAGCAGATGGGAGTTAACGCCCACACGGAACGGGAGCTCGGATCAAAAAAAAATTTTCGCAGGTAGCCTCTATGATACATAAATGTTCTAGTCGAAATGAATCCTTTTTTTTTTTTTACCTGTTCTAGGGGCGAAATTATATATATATTATTTTGAAATGTATTACACAGCAATGTAGGGGGCTCGAGGACGGGGAACACAGGGGGACGTTTTCCATACCCCGCAGGGAGGGGCGGAGGAACCCCGCGACACCCAAATACCAAAGAGCGGGGGTTCCGGAGACCCTCCCTGGAGGGGGGAAATATCCTACCCTGTAGTTCCCCGGAAGGCCGGAGAGACCGACTGCTATCGAAAGGGTAAAACCCTTGGGTATTCTTTAATTATATTTTCCTTACTAAAATTAAAATCAGATTCCAAAATGTATTCCTTTCGCTGTAGCTATTGTAGTTTTTGAGATATGATTGTTTTTTTTTTTTCATTTTTGACCCTAAAACGTCTATTTATGTATCATAGAGGTTACCTGTGAAAATTTTTTTTTGATCCGAGCTCCCGTTCCGTGTGGGCGTTGGTAACTTTACCTATATATATATATATATATATATATATATATATAAGTATACATATATATATATATATATATATATATATATATAAATACAACAAATGCAATGTTGGTGTCCTTATATGGGTTATCGAACCTGTAGATCTCGGAATATTAGTTATAAGTCCGTGGGTGCCTAGGACCCCCCATTAGGGGGTCCTGACTGAAAAAAGAAGCACAGAGCGCAAAACGAAGGACGAAGAGGAAGAAAGAAGGATGAAAGATGAATAAAGAAGGAAAGAATGAAGAAGGAGTCTGACTCAAAGAGTAGGAGTTGACAGCTGCACCTGCTGGCTCTGGTGCGGTGCCGAGTTATTAAATATTTGTGTAATGATACAATATTGGCATCTTTATATATGTTATTGGGTCTGTAGATTTCGGAAATAATGGTTTCAGAATCATAAAAATAAAAAAATTAAATAAATAAATAAATAAATAAATAAAATTTCTTATTCTTTTTATGTTTATAACTTACAAATTTACGTTTTTACATACCCTAAAGCAGTAAATCAGTAAACAAACCACACTATCCAGCCAAACCACCATCCAACCATCCTCCTGTCCATCCTTGATCATTGATCTATTGATCTATTGATTCAAGTCACACTTCGAGTATCATTTGGATAAGCATAACATAAAATCAAGTTCTTTATACAAAGATCAGACAATATATGCTGACGTAACAAAGTTTTCACATTAATAAAGCTTACTTAGCATCATCTGAACTATGAATATAACCCACAACGACAAACCTACCCCATCTTAAACAGGAATAAAAGGTTAACGTTAATAGAGTTCTCATTACACTTTAATAACAGTAAAGTAACTAACTATAACATCCAAAAACGTAACTTGTTCTCACACTTTGTCAAGCATGTCTCTAACATAACAATGCTAATTTTAATAACATGGTAATATTTAACAAAAATTTACTATAACCTTGTGTAAAGTTTTCATATTAATAAAGTCAACATAACATTACCAGAACTAAGAATATAATATACAACGACAAACCTGATACATCTTAAGTAAGAATAAACTGCTAACATTAACAAAGGTCCAAACTTATCAACAGTAAAAGTAACTAACAAGACTCACAAAAACATAATCCATTCATACTTTATCAAACATATTTAACATAGTATTATTTAACAAAAAAATTTAGCATATCCTTACCTAACCAGCATAATACCTAATGGGTAAAGACAAACAAAGTAAAGTTTTACTCTCTGTAAAGCGAAACTATGAACATAACATACATAACACACACACACACACACACACACACACACACACACACACACACACACACACACACACACACACACACACAACAACAACCAGACGAATAAACAGCCATCATCATCAATGTAGTCAATAAATCGAACATACGAGGGAAGTAAAACAAGTTTTCGTATTTTATAACATATAATTTTCATTGAAAAAGCGTTATATAAATACATAAAAACATATAAATACATAAAAATATAAGTTTATTTTAAATATAGTAATTCATCTGATCAGCGAACATAGGATTCAAGTTGGAATATATCTCTCTAAAGATTCAACACCTTTTGAAAGGATGTAAGTATAAATGCCTTCAGCAACACTAAACCCATTTTTCGGCGTATGACGATTCCACTCATTTTCTCATACAAGAGAGAAGTAAACTTATCCAAACTGATAGTTATTAACGCACTCCTGTATACTGTATTATACGGGAAACCATATGTTTCGGTGTAAATATCCCAGATTACACCATGTGCTATATGTATTAAGTCCTCAAGTATGTCAACATCGTTAAGGTGCGATGTTAATTCGTTTTTTATTTTAACCAATGCTGTAATATTTTCAGATGAACGAACAGTGAAACCTATACACGTACGTGCGAATGTGACACCATCGATGGGTTTCCAATAGTTGCGTACATCAATGGTTTTAATACCGTCACATGATGAGAACGCAACGTCTATTCTATTATCACCTCTCACACGGTCACCTCTGATAGATATTTCACTACTCGTCGATCCATCGGATAACACACACTTATCCTCTAGCCATGCAGCTGCGATATCGATAATCTTGATGAATCCATCAGCACAAACGAATAAAGGTCTATTATTTGAACCTCTGGCAGGGGTGTAAGCGGGCATTACCCCTCCGAAGGAGGGGTAAGGCCTCAGCCCTTCGGGCTGAGGCCCAAAGCCCGCTTACACCCCTTCGGTCCCCCTCGCAGGATTCACACCCTTTCAAGGGACGCATCCCCTTGGGTTTTCTCCCATAATAAATGTGTTGCTTTAGATACTCTTGGTTAATGAAAACTGTTTATTCGTAAGTTAGGTACGTTATGTTAAATATTACTATGACAATGTGGAAAATAACACTGATTTGTTAGAGAAATGATGAGTTTTTGTAAGATATTACTGTGTTAACTGACGATGATGTGTTAGAAACGTGAGCCTAGGTTAAGTTTTTGTTGAATAATGTTAGGTTTGCCCTAGACTTTTGCTAATGTCTACGTTTATTTCTAGGTCAAATGATGTTATACTCGAAACGAGTGACACTTTGATGAAGATGGTATCAATTCATAGTTCAAGATGGTGGCATCTTTGATAGATTGATCACTTTGTTAAGGATTTTGTTAGATAATACTGCTTTTGCTAATATGCTCGAAAAGTGGGAACATATCGAGTATTGTATGACCTGTTAGCTACTTTACCTTGATCAGTAGGGAATTTTTCAGGATGTTAGCTGATTATTCATACGCGAGGTATGTTAGGTTTGTATTTGTACATTATATTCCTAGTCGCGGTTATGATTTGTTAGCTTTATTGATGCTAAAACTTTGTTGGTTAAGCATATATTCGTAGGTTAGTATATAAAGAACTTATTTTTATGTTATGTTTGTCCAAATGATAGTCAATGTAAGGAATTGAAATCAATAGTTCAATAGATCACAGGCTGGTGGGACGGGTAGGGGACTGCAGGATGGGTGGTTTGATTTTATTTGATTTACTGATTTTTCTCGCTTGATATATCTAAAAGTGATGGTGATGAGTTTTATTCAAAAGAACTTATTTTTATGTTAAGTTTGGAAAATTTTGTAATTTTTTGTTATGTTTGGTTAAAACTTTGTTATGTTTGCAATTATTCGTTGGTGATTATGATATTTAGACGAGGTTATGATGAATTTTTGTTAAATGTTACGAAGTTGATGTAAAACATTTGTTATGTCAGCATTATATTATATTCGTTATCAGTATGATGATTAGACAGGTTTATGCTAAACTTTTGTTAATTACGATGTTAATGTAAAATTAACATTGATATGTTAGGAGATATGTATGAAAAAGTGTGAATAGGTTACGTTTTGGACGCTGTGTTAGGTTATGTACTTTACTGTTGTTAAGGGCGGAAGTTTGTTAATGTTAGTAGTTTATTCGTACGTATGGTGTTGGGTTTGTCGTTGTACATTATATTCTAGTTCAGGTGATGCTATGTTAGCATTAATGTGAAAACATTGTTATGTTAGCTTATATTCGATGGTTAGTATATAAAGAACTTATTTTTTGTGTTATGTTTGGAATAAAACTTTGCTATGTTTACAGTTATTCATTAGTCTGTATGATAATTAGACAAGGTTATGATAAATTTTTGTTAAATAATACTGTGCCAATGTTAAATTAACGTTAATTTGTTAGAGATATGTTTGGAAAAAGTATGAATAGGTTACGATTTGTATGCAATGTTAGTTACTTTACAGGTGTTAAGTGTGGATCTTTGTTAATGCGTTAACAGTTTATTCATGCTTAAGTTGTGATAGATTCGTCGTTGTATATTATTTTCTTAGTTCATATGATGTTATGTTAGTTTTATTAAATATGAAAACTTGTTATGTTAGCATATTCGATGGTTAGTATATAAAGAACTCCTTTTTGCTATGTTTTATCCGAAATGATACTCGAAATGCTAAATGCTACGTAAATCAGTTGTTAATGTAAAATTAACATTGATATGTTAGAGATATGCTTGAAAAAGTATGAATAGGTTACGTTTTGTACGCTGTGCTAGGTACTTTACTGCTGTTAAGTATGGAACTTTGTTAATGTTAGTTGTTTATTCTAGCGTAAGGTGTGTTAGATTTTGTTATTGTACAGAATATTCTTAGTTCTGGTAATGCTATGTTAGCTTTATTAACGTGAAAAGAATGTTACGTTAGCATATTCGTTGGTTGGTATATAAAGAACTTATTTTTGTACTATGTTGTTGTTGTTGTTGTTGTTGTTGTTGTTGTTGTTGTCTAACGAGAATATATACCCTTTTGAACTGATATGGTTCGTTCGTGTTGTATTCTTGTTTACTTTCTTCTGATTATTAAGAAAGAATCCTATTACCTATAAAGGCTGTTTACGCTTACGATTTCGTCAGTAGACATTTTTCGCTAAAATTGGTACGATGTGACATCTCCCCATCTCTACACCTGTTGTTGATATCTTCACAAGGAGCTTCGTTATTCCCAACGATGTGTCATTTATATTTAATCGTCAACCGGATGGATACCGATACATTGCTTGTATTCCTGCCAGAGGTTCAAATAATAGATCTTTATTCGTTTGTGCTGATGGATTCATCAAGATTATCGATATCGCAGCTGCATGGCTAGATGATAAGTGTGTGTTATCCGATGGATCGACGAGTAGTGAAATATCTATCAGTGACCGTGTGAGAGGTGATAATAGAATAGACGTTGCGTTCTCATCATGTGACGGTATTAAAACCATTGATGTACGCAACTATTGGAAACCCATCGATTGTGTGACCTTCATGTGTACGTGTATAGGTTTCACAGTTCGAACATCTGAAAATATTACAGCATTGCTTAAAATAAAAAACGAATTAACATCGCACCTTAACGATGTTGACATACTTGAGGACTTAATACATATAGCACATGGTGTAATCTGGGATATTTACACCGAAACATATGGTTTCCCGTATAATACAGTAGTGCGTTAATAACTATCAGTTTGGATAAGTTTACTTCTCTCTTGTATGAGAAAATGAGTGCTGTTGAATCGTCATACGCCAAAAAATGGTTTAGTGTTGCTGAAGGTATTTATACTTACATCCTTTCAAAGGATGTTGAATCTTTAGAGAGATATATAGAGCTTACCCAACTTGAATCCTATGTTCGCTGATTAGATGAATTAATATATTTAAAATAAACTTATATTTTTATGTATTTATATGTTTTTATGTATTTATATAACGCTTTTTCAATGAAAATTATATGTTATAAAAACGAAAACTTGTTTTACTTCCCGCTTATGTTCGCTTTATTGACTACATTGATGATGATGGCTGTTTATTCGTCTGGTTGTTGTTGTTGTGTGTGTGTGTGTGTGTGTGTGTGTGTGTGTGTGTGTGTGTGTGTGTGTGTGTGTGTGTGTTAAGTATGTAATGTTCATAGTTTAGCTTTACAGAGAGTAAAACTTTACTTTGTTTGCCATTACCCATTAGGTATTATGCTGGTTAGGTAAGGTTATGCTAAATTTTTTGTAAAATATTACTATGTTGGAGATATGTTTGATAAAGTATGAATGGATTATGTTTTTGTGAGTCTTGTTAGTTACTTTTACTGTTGTTAAGTTTGATCTTTGTTAATGTTAGCAGTTTATTCTTACTTAAGATGTATCAGGTTTGTCGTTGTATATTATATTTTAGTTCTGGTAATGCTATGTTAGCTTTATTAAATGTGGAAACTTTGTTACGTTAGCATACTTTTGTCTGTATGATAATTACACAAGGTTATAGTAAATTTTTGTTAATATTACCATGTTAATAAAAATTAACATTGTTATTTGAGACATGCTTGACAAAGTGTGAATAAGTTACGTTTTTGGATGTTATGTTAGTTACTTTACTGTTGTTAAGTGCGAAACTTTGTTAACGTTAACCTTTTATTCCTGTTTAGATGGGGTAGGTTTGTCGTTGTGGGTTATATTCATAGTTCAGATGATGCTAAGTAAGCTTTGTTAATATGAAAACTTTGTTACGTCAGCATATATTGTTTGATGTCTGTATAAAGAACTTGATTTTATGTTATGTTTATCCAAAATACTACTCGAAATGTGACTTGAATCAATAGATCAATAGATCAAGGATGGATAAGAGGGGGAGAGGAAGGTGGTTGGATGGTGGTTTGATTTACTGATTTACTGATTTAGGGTATGTAAAAACGTAAATTTGTAAGTTATAAACAAAAAGAATAAGAAATTTTATTTATTTATTTATTTAATTTTTTTTATTTTTATGATTCGGAAACCATTATTTTCGAAATCTACCGACCCAATAACATATATAAGACACCAATATTGTTGTTATATGAATGTTTATTAACTTGGCATCGCAGTGGCTCCAGCACCGGTGCCGAAGTCAACTCCTCAGATTCCAATACTAACTCTTTCTAGAAATTATACTCTGAATCATCTCCCCAAATTTCAGTCTATTAAGAGCACTTCCATTTTTTAATGGGAGTGGGGTTCCCCTTCGGGGGACCCAGTGGGACGTAACTTCGTATACAACGAGGTTACCTCATCATCTAACCCCCTTCCAAATTTTAGCACGATACGATAACTCTAACCCATGTAAATATACATCGGAGCCATAGGCTGAGCCGGAGCCGGAGCCGGAGCCTAAAAATCATTTCACCTATATTATATACAGGGAATTAGAGTCGGAGTCGGCATGGGATAGAATTGGTGTTGCCTTTGCTGTTGGAATTGGAGCCGGAGCGATGCGATGCAATGTGGTGCGGATCGGTTCGGTGCGGTGCGGTGCTGCAAGAGGCGAAAGTCCCTGAAGAAGACGCTGAAGGAGACGCAGAAGGGCTTAAAAAACAACTCAGAAGTGTTTCCTCCGGAAACACTTCTTCGACGTAATAATAATAATAAAATAATAATAAAAATAATACAAACAAACAGACAGACAGACAGACAAACACAGACCTTCGGTCTGTGTCTGTCGGTCAGACAGACCTTCGGTCTGTCTGACCTCCAAATGGTCGGTCGGTCAACCGGATTTAGGCCTAATCTTAGCCGCCACAAGGGCGTAAGCGCAATATTTACGTTGACCCTCGGGGGCGACCCCCCTATATATACATCCCACCGACTTGAAATTTACACGGTTTCGAGCTTATCCCATACATAGATTATATTCCAAGTTTCAGACCTATACCTCTATTCCTTCATATCGAAAAGGGTGCTAGAGCGCCGGTTGG
>JABUQX010143742.1:30000-36794 GCA_015478945.1 Trachelipus rathkii
TATATATATATATATATATATATTGCCTTAGCTAATTCATTAGGCTAGGGCCTAGTTGGGGGCTTTCATAATCCATTAGGTTAGGGCCTAGTTGGGGGCTTTCATAATCCATTAGGTTAGGGCCTAGTTGGGGGCTTTCATAATCCATTAGGTTAGGGCCTAGTTGGGGGCTTTTAATCCATTAGTCTAGGTTTTGATAAAGTTTTCTTAGGTAGACACAGATTTACGGTAAAGGTTTACATTAAGGCCACGCCAAGTTCTCGATATGGATATATATATATATATATATATATATATATATATATATATATATATATATATATATATATATATATATATATATATATATATATATATATATATATATATATATATATATATATATATATATATATATATATATATATATATATATATTCACTTCTTTCCGATCGCCAGTACGGCTTTCGGCGCTCGAGATCTACTGGCGATATACTTTCCTATCTTACTGATTTATGGTTTTCCGCCCTTAGGAACTATGGGGAGACTTGCGTGGTGGCGCTTGACATATCCAAAGCATTTGACCGGGTATGGCACGCGTCACTGCTCTCCAAGCTCCCCTCCTTTGGGTTTCCTCCTTCTCTTTGCTTACTTATGTCTAGCTTTCTTTCAAGTCGTTCAATATCGGCTGTGGTTGATGGAGCGACTTCTTCTTTTTCTGTTAATAGTGGTGTTCCTCAGGGTTCTGTCTTATCTCCTACTTTATTCCTACTTTTCATTAATGATCTTCTCACCTGCACATCTAACTCTATTCACTCATATGCCGATGACTCGACCCTTCATTCTTCAACTCATTTCAGTTCTGCTTCCTCTTTTACTTCTAGAATTGCTTCTCGTCTTAATCTTTCCGATTCTATTCTCGCTGATCTGGATAGAATTTCCGGATGGGGTCGTCTCAACCTTGTGAAATTCAATTCTTTAAAACCCAACTTCTGCAAATCTCCTTCTCTAAAACGCATTCTAACTTTCCTATCTCTTTCGATGGTTCTCTCGTCTCTCCTGTGACAATATAAAAATCCTTGGCCTTAACATAAACAAAAAAATGTCTTGGAAACCTCATGTCAAAACGGTTGCTAGGGCGGCCTCAAAGAAACGGAGTTCTGTTTAGACTGCGAGACTTTTTTCTCTTCTCAGTTGCTCCAGCTATACAAGGGTCTCATCCGCCCTTGTATGGAGTACTGCTCTCATATCTGGGGGGGCTCCGGTTTCACCCGGCTTTTGGATAGGGTCGAGTCAAAGGCCAAAAGGCTTATAAACTGTTCTGTTGGTGCTTTATCTCTATTCTATAGGCACCCCAGCGGCAAGTGCTCGAGGGAACTTATCATTTGCGTACCACCACCTTTACGAAGCCCTCGTAGCACAAGGAGTGCTGTATCTGCGCACAAGTTTTGTGTTGATATTGGTAACTCCAGGCTAGTTCACTGTGGTGCTTCATTCTTTCCGCCACCTCTGTTCTGTGGAATTCTCTTCCATCTTCTGTATGTCCTGTTGAATTTAATCTCCCTCACTTTAAAGCCTGGGTCTGTGCTCATCTGCGTAATTTGGGCTAGAGGGTGAACTTTTGAGCGTACTACACCCCCTCCCTGAATAGGGCTCTGACTGAGTGGTGGTGACAACTGTAAAAAAAAATCCTTAGGTGGGCAGATATGTGGCAAATGAACTAAATCCCCTACTCACCCCATCCAAAACATCATTCAGATTATCCCAGAAATCGCACTCTTCAACATTAACCTCAGATGGACCATATGTCGCAACCACACATACTTTTACCTATTCAAACTTAAATTTAACCTTTAGAATTCTAGCACTCACACACAAAATCTACCATAGCTCTCTACCACAAGTCACTCATCAGAATTGCAAATCTTTCTATCCCCCTCTCATTCTTTTCCACACCAACACAAACACATTTCACACCACACCACTCATTTTCAACGTTTCCTTCCATCTTTGTTTCAGTCACAGCGAGCAAATCAAATTTGCCCTTTCTAAATACATCCATCACCTCTCTCCTCTTCTCCTCAACATTTATTCCTCTGACATTCCATGTATCCATACGATTCAAACATTTTCGCCGAAAGATAGAACGCCGCTTACGCTTACGGCAAAAGATAAATGGTAGTGGGCAGCCAACCCAACTACCACCATCACTTAGTTGCCTTCTACGACACGCAGGACATACGATGTCAGCAATTTTTTCTCCCCCACACATAGGGATATAAGGGATAGGGATGTCTGTAAGATGTTTAGTAGAGGGGTGTGGATATAAGTATGTGTATATGATATGTGGATAAAAAGTATGTGTATATAAGATGTTGTCTGGAGGATGAGTGTGGATATGAACGCAGAACAGAAAGGCGAACCATTAGGCACTGGAACGTCATACATACCATAATCAAAATAGGTATATATATATATATATATATATATATATATATATATATATATATATATATATATATATATATATATATATATATATATATATATATATATATATATATATATATATATTTTTTTATATTATATTTATATATATATATATATACCTATATATATATATATATATATATATATATATATATATATATATATATATATATATATATATATATTATTGAGTTTTAATTATCCAAAATTCTTAATATTTGTTCAATTAATCGGCAAAAATTGCCGATGACGATGACGATTGAAAAAAATATGCCGATTTTGCCGATGACGATGACGATGACGATTAATCGTCCCATCACTAATATATATATATATATATAATTATTATTATTATTATTATTATTATTATTTATTATTATTATTATTATTATTATTATTATTATTATTATTATATATACATATCGATATATCGATTTTGGACTTGGAATTTTTTCAGAAAATATATATATATATATATATATATATATATATATATATATATATATATATATATATATATATATATATATATATATATATATATATATATATATATATATATATATATATGTAACAATAGATATATATATATATATATATATATATCATATATCCATATATCGATATCGAGATGGAGTTTTGTTGGCAGTGTTCGCCTTTATCATATATATATATATATATATATATATATATATATATATATATATATATATATATATATATATAATCAAGGTTTAGATTAGTGGCCCCATATATATAAATATCTATGATAATTGGTTTAAAACTACAACTCATATCTCAAAAACTACAACTAGATACAGGGAAAAGGAATACATTGCTGGAATCTGGTCAATTTTAGTGCGGAAAATGTAATAAAAAAAAAAAAATATATATATATATATATATATATATATATATATATATATATATATATATATATATATATATATATATATATATATATCTCAAAAACTACAATAGCTACAGCAAAAAAAAATATATTTTTGGAATCCAGGTAAAATTTTACATAGGAAAATGTAAAAAAAATAAAAAAAAAAAAAATTATTGCTAATAATTATAGTAATATGATTAGAGAGCCTATTTAGAGACCTTTTATTGGTTACTCGTTAAAATAAATAGACTTTCTATTAAATTTTGCTTTTTTTAACTAAAAAATACCCCAAGGGTATACCGCACCGATGGCAGGAGTCGGGGTCTCTCGGCCTTCCGGGGAACTACGGGGTAGGAATAATTCCCCCCCTCCGGGGAGGGTCTCCGGATCCCCCGCTCTTTGGTATTTGGGTGTCGCGGGGGTTCCTCCGCCCCTCCCCTACGGGGTATGGAAAACGTCCCCCCCTGTGTTCCCCGTCGGCTCGAGCCCCCTACATTGCCGTGTAATACCTTTACAAATAATATATATATATACTATGTCACCTGCTCCTAAAAAAAAACAAACATTTATTTTATTTTTTTTTACATTTTCCTAACTAAAATTTTACAAGGATTCCAAAAATGTATTCCCTTTTGCGCTGTAGCTATTGTAGTTTTGAGATATGTTTTTACATTTTCCGCACAAAAATTACAGGATTCCAACAATGTATTCCTTTTCCCTGTATCTATTGTAGTTTTGAGATATGAGTTGTAGTTTTAAACCAAAAGTTGTAGTTTTAAACCAAATATCACCATATATATATATATATATATATATATATATATATATATATATATATATATATATATATATATATATATATATATATATATATATATATATATATATATATATATATATATATATATATATATATATAGTTTGTTCGAGTTTATGTACAGAACTCCCAACGGCTCACAGTGGAGCGGTCACGATGGGTTGGAAAACCAACTCCATGGGTGGGTGGTTCCAGGGTCAGTATTTATTTTAATACAATCAAAAAGCACTTGAATAGCGGAATGAATATTTAGTCATTATAAATATATATAAAAGTTACAATATTCCGTTTTCTTTTGTTTTGTTTTTTTTTTGTCATAAGAAAATAACAATAAGAAACAAATTATATTTTATTAAAAATATTCAATTACTGTAAAAGAAAATAGTTACACTGTTGATGTGGGACGATTCCGACAAAATGTGGGATAGAATTTCAGAAGATGTTGTGGACCATAGTATAGGAAAATGGCGACGGTGGATGGAGTCTAGCTGAGGACAATCAATGAACATGTGGTGAACAGATTGCAGGTGGGAGGACGATCCCGTGACATGTAGTGGCTGTGAGTGATGTTGGTGTGGCCAATGCGGAGGCGTGCAAGTATCACCTCGTGCAAGCGATTTCGTCGGTGAGAGGAAGACCACTCACCAATGTTCAGCTTTATATTTCTAAGTTTCGCCCCTCGCTGATCACTCGCTCAGCGCCCCTGCCAGTAAGACAGGAAGCCTTGTCGGAGAGTATGATAATAATGAGTTGATGAGAAGCGACCTTGTTGAATGGCATCCGGAAGGTACCTAGAACAGCTACGGAAAGAGGATGTGGCCATTCTGGCCTATCTGTCAGCGATTTCGTTGCCAGTCACCCCTACGTGAGAGGGGGTCCAACATAGTGTAATTTGTTTCTTGCGAGAGTGGAACAGCCGAAGAAATTGTTGTACATCGGATACCATTGTGTTTTAGAATAGGGGCTTTAAGCGCTTGAAGGGAGCTGAGCGAATCCGAATAAATAACATAGGAGCGGTCTTGGCTATGAAATAAAATTCGAGAGAGGGAATCATTATAGCCATTAATTTTGCCGTAAAAATTGAAGCATGATGGGGGAGGGTATGGGAGAGGTTGCGGTCAGGAAAGACAGCAGACGCACCCACTGCCTGTTTTAGAGCCGTCAGTAAATACTGGAGTAAATCCACCGTGAACTGCGGAATGAGACAAGAATGATGCCTTCAACAAGGTAGCGGGGTGGCTGGATTTGGAGAGAGAGAGAGAGAGAGAGAGAGAGAGAGAGAGAGAGAGAGAGAGAGAGAGAGAGAGAGAGAGAGAGAGAGAGAGAGGTTAGGACCAGGCAGATGATGGGAGTAGGGAATAGCCAAGGTGTATACCCTTCATCATAAGAGAACGGCAGCACCTTTTGCAAAGGGATGTTGAGGAAGTTAAGGATGTTATAAACTGTTTGCAAATGGCCAGTAAGAAGGATTCTGAGATATCTCGCAGAATCGGTGTCAGAGCAGACGGCATTGGGGTTTGAAAGCGAAAATAACTGATGCACATGATGTATTCCTTTCGAAGGGAGAGTGGTACCACATCGGATTCAACTTCAAGGCCCACCCGGGGGGATCTAACAGATGTAGAAAAGTTGGGGTAGACTGATCATATACTACGCAGCCATAGTCCAACTTCGATCGGATTTGGGCGACCTAGAGACGTAAAAAGGACTTGCGATCAACACCCCAAGATTTTGAGGTGAGATGACGTAATAGGTCTAGCCCGCGACGACAAGTTAGGTATTTATCTAGAATGAGTAAATCCACCGTGAACTGCGGATTGAGACAAGAATGATGCCTTCAAAAAGGTAGCGGAGTGGCTGGATTTGGAGAGAGAGAGAGAGAGAGAGAAGAGAGAGAGAGAAAGAGAGAGAGAGAGAGAGAGAGAGAGAGAGAGAGAGAGAGAGAGAGAGAGAGAGAGAGAGAGAGGGGGAGAGAGGAACAGGCGGAGATGATGGGAGTAGGGAATAGCCAAGGTGTATACCCTTCATCATCAGAGAACAGTAGCACTTTTTGCAAAGGGATGTTGAGGAAGTTAAGTATATTACAAACTGTTTGCAAATGCTCAGTAAGAAGGATTCTGAGATATCTCTCGCAGAATCGGTGTCAGAGCAGACGATATTGGGGTTTGAAAGCGAAAATAACTTGTGCACATGATGTATTCCTTTCGAAGAGAGAGTGGTATCACATCGGATTCAACTTCAAGGCTCACCCGGGGGGATCTAACAGATGTAGAAAAGTTGGGGTAGACTGATCATATACTACGCAGCCATAGTCCAACTTCGATCGGATTTGGGCGACCTAGAGACGTAAAAAGGACTTGCGATCAACACCCCAAGATTTTGAGGTGAGATGACGTAATAGGTCAAGCCCGCGATGACAAGTTAGGTATTTATCTAGAATGAGGCCTAGAAATTTGACTTGTGAAGTTACAGGAATGGGTGAACCATATAAGGTTAGGTACGCTGGAGGAAGATGGCAGGTTCTTCGACTCCCTTTTTTCCTAAATAGTACTGATAAGATTTTGATGGGTAAGAAACGGAAGCCATGGGGAGCTACCCCAATGTGAAATACTCTCA
>JABUQX010143743.1:0-14618 GCA_015478945.1 Trachelipus rathkii
CGGTGTACTTCGTTCAATCAGATGGGTGTTTAACCGTTTTCGCATTTATCATTATATTTTAAGCCTTTACGGATCATCCTCATTAGTCATTGACTATAATGATGAGCAAACAAAATTTTGTTTTTAAAATCTTTCCTTTTCAGGAAAGAGTATTTTTAGTTTCTTCATTCAAAATAAAGCCAAAATTTGTTTTGAATTAAAAACTGGATTCACATTTTGGTCTAAAACTGATTTTATTTTAGGTTTCAATGACTTGTTATTTTGTTATTTGCATTTTCTCAGAGACTTATATTTAGTTTTATTAATATTTTTTAAATGTAATATTCGTCTGTTAATTGGATTTGGTGAATGTGTAGCATGAGTGGTATTATTCTCGTCTCGTAGATTTTTCTGCACACTCACCCCATCCCCTTCATTAGATTCATTACACCCATCATCTCATTATAAATCAAATGATTGACACTGTTTCTAAACAAATAGACGCTTTTTTTAAGGTATTTAATAGTTTCGAATAAAAATGTACTAATGTTTTTATATTGTCGGGGGGTAAACCACAATATATCATACTCAAAAAATATCTTCGTGGCTTTTTTGCATCTTTATACCCAATCGGTATGAGTAACAAAGGGTTACTTGTAGCTTTTAGTGACGTTACCAAAATGCATAAAAACGCCGGTAGAATATTTTTGATATACGAGGTGTTACGGTTTTCCTCAAGATATATATATATATATATATATATATATATAAATATATATATATATATATATATATATATATATAACATATATATACATATATATATATATATTTTCTATATATATATTTATTCTTTTTTTCATATAATATATATATATATATATATATATATATATATATATATATATATATATATAAAACAATTATAATATTTATAATATATAATAACATATATATATATATATATATATATATATATATATATATATATACACAATATATATTAATAAATATATATATATACATATAATAACTAATAAGATAATATATAATAATATAATAATAGCATAATATAATATATATATATATATATATGCATATCAGCGTATGTATGTATATAATAATATATTAACCAACAATATATATATAAACCAGTGTGGCTCAGCCGTACACTATCGTTAACTCTCTTTCTCCCCACTCTCTCATATATACTCTCTCTCCCTCCCCCTCTCTATCTATATATATATAATATATATATATATATATATATATATAATAATATGTATATATATATATATATATATATATATATAATAATAATATATATGTATATACATATATATATATATATAATATAATAATATGTAATTATATGTTACAATATATCGATATGTATATGTAATAATAATAATATATAATAATAATATTTAATAATAAAATAACATTTTTATAATAATATAATAATAATAATAATAATATATATAATATATATGCTATATATCTCACTATATATATATATATATATATATATATATATATATATATATATATAATTAAATACTTGAGTTAGTGCATTAAATTATGCCTTTTTTGGGGGGGAACCGTTTTTAATTGTTAATTCTATGAATAACTTTAATTTTAATAATATTTCAAGATGCTTTTTATTTTTTCTTTATAATTCTAAAGTATTTTATTAACATTTTTATTATTTTATTTCTTTAATTAAATATTTTTTGTTAAAAAATATTATTTATTATGTATAGTATTTAAACATTTTTATTTATAAACATAGTATTTAAAAATAATTTTATACTCTAAATTCACTAATATGATATCCGCCAACTGCTTTGGGCACGGGTTAGTCCTATTTTTAATGTGTTAAAAGCGTTATTTAAGTAGCGGCTATTCTGCCCTTTTTCTTTTCAATTTTGCATAATCTTATATATTTTTTAGGTAAAAATTTCATTTATTTGACCAACTTTAGCAAAAAAATAAGAGAATATTATCGTAACATTTTGAAATTTGCAAAAATAGATAGTTTCTAAAATGTCAGCTCGTGCTGAGCACGAGTAGCACGAGTGCAGGAGTCGCCTCTGATATAAACTTTATTGCAATGAATAAAAAAAAATTTGCAAACAATGACGTCAGGAATTCTTTTGTGTATATTTTATATTTTGTCCTGCTTCAAATCCTTTAATTTTAATTATCTTTCATGGGCCTAGATTTAGGACATTCAAACTAATATCCTCGTTCTCCGATTAATAATTACTTCTATAACTTATATTCAAACACTTCTCTGTAACATAATTCATAATTTCTACAAGCAAAGACAGCTTACAAAATGATGTGATCTCCCTTTGAGATTTTCTTATTTTTATTAAATAAATTAATAAATAATTAATAAATAATTTTATTAAATAATTAATAAATAACGTTCATCAATTTTTTTTATAAAGGTTCACACCTCATGAGCATAGCCCTATTCTAGGAGTGGAACTTCTCTAGGTAATTTCTACCTAGGATCCGGACTAGGGATCGAACCCGCGCCAATGCCATGCGACTCTGTCGCTCTATTGAGCCACGGTAGCGGCAGCAAATGCAAGTATAATATTTTTCATTCCCCGAATGAGAAACTTCTTGAATTGAGATTAGGTTTCCGACTCCTGATTTTTATAATATTTTTTTGAAAATAATTTCGACATTTATAAAAAGTGAGTAATAAAGATTTTAACATAGCTGGTAATAGATTTAGCTTTATTCATAATTTCAAGGTCTTTTGCCTGTAAATACAGTACTGTTATAAGCTTAATGAACAAAATATTCGATTTAAGAGAATATCATTTATTACTTTCGAGAAAAGGCTTGGGTACCTTGAGAAGAAGCTAGTACCAAATAGTCGACAGAGAAAATGATCGACAGGTCAAATGTTCGACATTTGCAGAAGAAAAAAAATCTGGTTATTTCTAGTTTCTCTAACGAATCCAAAAAAAGTTAACTTAACCTAACCTAACCTAACCTAACCTAACCTAACCTAACCTAACCTAACCTAACCTAACCTAACCTAACCTAACCTAACCTAACCTAACCTAACCTAACCTAACCTAACCTAACCTAACTTAAACCTAACCTAACCAAAACCTAACCTAACCTAACTTAAACCTAACCTAAAATAACCTAACTTAAACCTAACCTAACCTAACCTAATCTAGCCTAACCTAATCTAACCTAACCTAACCTAATCTAACCTCACCTAACCTAACCTAACCTAGCCTAACCTAACCTAACCTAACCTAACCTAACCTAACCTAACCTAACCTAACCTAACCTAACCTAACTTAAACCTAAATTAACCTAACCTAACCTAACCTATACTAACGCCTGCAGCTGGCTGTACGGAAAATTTCTTTTTGATGTCGTGTCGACCATTTGACCTGTCCACCATTTTCCCTGTCGAACATTTGAGGTTAACTTCAATTAAGCCTGACTCAATTTTGTTAAAAACTTACCTACAATTAGTTAAGAAAATACTCGTAATTTAGTATAACCAAATATCTAATGTAATATATATATATATATATATGTATCTTATAAAAAATATATATATATATATATATATATATATATATATATATATATATATATATATATATATATATATATATATATATATATATATATATATATAAAAATATATATACTTTATATATATATATCTTCAATATATATATGTACATATATATATATATATACTACTCTTAACAAAATATATATATATATATTAACATGTAACAACAATATAGATAAATTTGTATAAATACATGTCTGTAATAAGAATAACCATATATATATATATATATATATATATATATATAATAAAAACATCTATATGTATAAATAACAATAATATAATATATATAAATATTTAGATCTAATATTTTAAGTTATTGTTCTTAACTATATATATATATATATAAATAACAAAGTTCTCTTGTCTGATATTACTATCAGAAAATATACCTACTAATTCACATCAATATAATAATAATTAACTCAGTAATTATTTACAGTTATAAAAATAGCAAAAATATTCTTATCACCTACTATGACAAGGTATTTAATTTGGGGTTTTCTCTGAGAATCATTTTTCGACATGCCAAACGACAGACAGACGAGCATATTCTGTCTTCAAATATTCCAGTCCTCAAAACACGTAATATTAATCAATATGAATTTTGTTGTAACCATTTTAAAGTTTTAGAACTATCAAGGAATGTGTATGAGATGTTTCATAAATTATTCCTGGAAGTTTAAAAGCTCTTTTGCTTTTATAATGAATATTTGCCACATACTGAAGGTATGTTGATGACTCCCTCATGGACAGGGCTGCGGAGCCGGCAAATTTTTTTCCGGCTCCGACTCCGGCTCCGGCTCCAGCATTTTAAAATTACCCGGCTCCGACTCCGACTCCGGCTCCAGCATTTTATAATTAGCTGCTCCGACTCCGGCTCGGCTCCAGCATTTAAAGTACGCGCTCCGACTCCGCTCCAGCTCCCGGCATTTAAAATTGTTCGGCTCCGACTCCCGGCTCCGACTCGGTTCCGGCTCCGGCTCCGACCCCTTGTTATAATTCCTTCTCCATTTACAGTCATGAAATCATTAATTCTGACACAAAATTTTGAGGGTATGATGAAATTAAATGTTTGTTAAGGACATCTTTATTAACTTAGAATTTAAAACTTAGAAAATATTTTATAGAAATAAAGAATTTTTAGAAATACAGAAAAGGAATCAGTCACTTTCTTCCTATTTTAATATAATTCATCTTTGAACGATGAACTGCATGTACATTTACGTAATAAAATTTTATTATTTTTTTAAAAGAATAAAAGTCATATTTACAGATTCATCCTAAAGTTTAAAATAATTCCTCGTTGAACTATGAGCCTGAACATATATAACATAATATTTTTTGAAAAGGGATTTAATATTTGAATATGAGTACATTGTACATATATATATATATATATATATATATATATAAAGTTATAGATAAAAAAATATTTCACATAAAAAAATTTATATATATATATATATATATATATATATATATATATATATATATATATATATATAACATATATATATATAATTCATTTTCTTCCTAACTTTTAACATAATTTCTCTTTGAACAACCCGACCATATGTAATATAAATTTATTCAAACAACTGTTCTTAAAAATAAAACCATCAATAAAATCCTCCTTTAACGTCGCTTGGATCCGATTTTATTATTTTAAAGCAGAAATAAACTCTCAACATTCACTTGAATAGGAGGCAAAGCTATAATAATTGTGCAAGCGACATCTTGCAAAATTTTAGGATAACAATTGATTGCCTCTTTAACACTGATAACACAATTTCCGTCAGTTTTCATTATTCCATCTAATGACTTATGGAATTCTACCTTTATTTTTCTAGAAGATATTTAGGTTGAATGTCTTTTACTAGTAGATTGTCTTTTTAGTTTTTCAATCGCTTTTCTGCATGCTCCAATTTTTCCCATTATCTGGCAAATGTGACTTCTTCATCTTCATCTGGCAAAATTCTACAAGGGAGGATTCTGAAGCTGCTGAACTATCTGACTCCAACCAAATTTCTGTTCGATAGCGTTATTCATTTTAAGTCCTAGTTCACAAAGAACACTCCTAACTTTAAATATCAGATCTTCAGTTCTGGGAAAGATTCTAAACAAAGATTGTCTACCTAATATTTTATTTTCGGTTAACATTCTTTCCCTTCTTTTCATGGAATTTATTTGTGATTTGCTAAAATCCGTTCTATAAAAATTTTCCTGCAGTCAAGTCTTCAGATTAGAATATTTTTGTTGAAAAGTATGGGTGTTTTAATAATTCTTCGAGAGTGTTTCGATTTGTTCCCACTGACTGTCGGAGAGAAAGTTCAGAAGGTACCGGCAACCATCATGCTACTACTATAATCTTTTAGTTGCAGAAACCTTTAGACTTTAGAGTATAAGACATGTACTTCCCATCTTGTCTCTTGACCTAAGGTTGCACTTTTGAAGCTTGATTCTTTAGAACTTCCATTAATTTTGGGGTATGTGCTGCTTTTGCTATTTGTCTCGCCATGCTTATAAGATTTCCTCTATGAGTATTGTGGAGACCATCACGCACTGCTAACTGCAAAGTATGAACTCCACATCTCATATGTGCAATGTTAACGTTATCGGAAGATAGTCTTTTCATAGTTTTATCAAGATCATTCTGAAAACAACTATTACTTCTTCGTTTTGACATTCAATAAAATCAGTATCACTTTTACCAATTTCCTATTCCTCACCCTCATTGTCCTTATTTAATTTTCAATCGTACTGATCATGTTTGATGCGTTATCCGTAACTAAGCTAATTACTTGTCTCTTGTTATTTCAAATTCTTTTAAAATGTCAGTAACAAATTCTTGGATATATTCGCTGAAAATATTTATATTTTTCTTTTACTGCTAACGTTTTAGAAATATTGTTTTATCTTCGTCCACATATAAAATAATTGACAAAATAATTTGCTTTGCCCATGTGTAAGTATCCATTTTTAAATGCACAAACGTCCCTTTATACCAATTTTAAAAGCTTATTTTATTTATTTTTCTTCTGAACTATTTTACCAATATTTCCAGTCTAAGGGACCAGTTTCTAAGCCATGCCTCCACACAGTGCTTTAAATCCTGGTTATGCAAAGAAAACTAATGGGTCACTATCTTTAACAACCATCATAATCAATTGTATTTTGAATTTTTCACTTAACATAGACAGAACAAGTTTATGGCAACTGAAAAAGTTTCCACTTTAGTCTCAGTTTTTGAAATTAAAGGTTTCTCCTGATTACCTTTAGCTTCACCTTTCTTTTTAACAATTGCAGCAATGTCTGGATGATAGCGTTTTAAATGTCGCATTAATTTAAAGGATCCAATAGATGTATTGTGATCCCATGAGTAACTGGTAGTTAGGTAGACTCTTTTGTGCATGATCAAACTGACTGTTTCCCATCAACTGTGTTAACTATTTTCATATTGACAAATGAAAGTATTTTTATCATCAGAGTGAGTAATATATTCAAATACATGAGGTGTTTCGATTTTGGTTTAGTTGACATGATTTTTTTAAGGATATTAAACTAAATTATTTAAAGTTATCTATAGAAGTACCGAACCTTTTTTATTATTGAATAATAAATATACATCATCAAATTTCTGAAAAAAAAGAATATATATATATATATATATATATATATATATATATATATATATATATATATATATATATATATATATATATATATATATATATATATAGATATATATATATATATATATATATATATATATTTATATCAATATATAAATAACTATACACAATGGCAACCTTTCATATATATATATATATAACCTTAATAACATATATATATATATATATATATATATATATATATATAAATATATATATATATATATATATATATATATCTATAATCTATAACAACTCCCAGGAAAGAGCTTCGCCCTGTCAGTTGGTCCCAGCGTCTTCTCCTTCTGGGACAGAAACTCACAACCCTAGAACACTCCAGAAAGCCATTTCTCGGCGCAACGGTTTGGATGCCAGTCCTCGAGTTAAGCACTCTCAGGTAGGGTTTTCGCCCTTTCAGTAGAACTAGCATCTTCTCCCATTAGGCCTCAACGCCCTCCTAGAGCTCTCCAGAGGAGCTTGCTTCAGGGCGCATAAGATACCAACGCTGGTCCAAGAGTAATGCAAGCAAAAGGAAAGGACCGGGTTGCTAGCCCTGTCACCCTATAACCATGTGAAGAAGATCTTCATATGTTTTGACCACGACGAAACATCCACTCATCAATCTTCATCGTTATCATTATTGATTATCATGCGATGAAAATTATGCTTCCTTGACTGCGCTGAGATAAATTTATCTATTATCGACCAAATATCGCAGAAGTAGATGTAATTTTTTGTAATCAAAATTATAATTTAAAGAACTATTTTCTTAGTCCTGGGATATTTTAGTGAAAAGGTATATTATAAGATAGGATGAATTTACTGGGATGCTCCTCTAAAGTTTTAAATGTTAATTTTGACTTACATTTTGTTTTAATTTTAATTTCGAAATATTTGATCCAATAAATTTTTTTTAAATATATTATTCAGTTTGGTAAAATTTCTTCTTCACTTCTAAACAATAAAATGGCTTCAATTAATACATCAGTAACTCTCCTAGAGTTTTCATCTTCTTCAGTCTCTTTCCAACCTTTCTCTTGTTCTTCTCATTTCTTCCTTCCCAGCTGTTTCCAATGCATCCAACTCCGACGACGGTCAAATCATATATATATATATATATATATATATGAATATTTATTTGTTTAAATGTATATATAATGTATAATAATAATAATAATAATAATAATAATAATGTAATAATATATAATATAAATAATAATATAATAATAATAATATGTATATGAATAATAATAATAATAATAATAATGTATAATATAATAATAATAATAATAATAATAATAATAATAATAATAATATAATAATAATAATGTAATAATAATAATATCTTATATGTAATATAATATGTAATAATAATAATAATGTAATAATATGTAATAATATCAATAATAATAACAATAATAATAATAATATGTAATAATAATAATAATATAAATAATAATAATATGTATATGTATGTATTAAAGATCTAATATGTAATACTAATAATAATAATAATAATAATAATATAATAATAATAATATGTATAATATATATAATAAATAATATATATATTAATAATAATAATAATAATAATAATAATAATAATATATATAATAATATATATATATATATATATATCTCTCTCTCTCTCTCTATTTATAACACTTGTAGTAATAAAATTAATAATTACTTAATTTTTGTATTTGGAGCTGGAGCAGCCTCTTTTTTTGCGGCTCCGACTCCGACTCCGGCTCCAGGTCACTCTAAAATTTCATATCCGGCCTCAGTCGCTCCAAGATCCCCCAAAATTCGCCTCCAGCTCGGCTACCGGCACTAGTCCCTCAAAAGATTTCGCCTCCGGCTCCTAGCTCCGGCTCCACCCAAAACCTTGCGGCTCCGCTGCTCCGGCTCCCAGCTACCGGCTCCGGCTCCCAGCTGCCTGCTCATGGATTCCACTCTTCTTTCTGTTTTCACCAAGAGAAAATGGTTGAAAGAGTGGCCATAAGTCTTAAAACCATTGTCATACAGTTGATATATCGACGTTTTTTTTTTTTACTTTTCATTTATAATGAGTATTGCAAGCAGATCTCGTTTCACTTCACAGTCTCTCTTTCGTAGAAGCTATAACTGAAGGATATTCAAACAAATTCCCTACTTAAGTCTACAAGAAAACAATGGGCATTACTTATTTAATTTTAACATCTTACAGGTTTAAACTTTCGGCTATTGCAGTTTGCATTCATAAATCGTTTAAACTTAGTTCCAGTTGGCGTAGCTTGCATGGTAAATCACAATTTTTACAAAAGATTTTAAATTCAACTTGCATCCATTCTGTTTGATAGCCAGAGCTATTAATTGTCACTCTATGACCTCTCGAGGTCGAGGTTTATCCCAGTGTTCATTTCTAAGGCCCTTATCTTCAAAATTGATTACAGAAATACGGATACTATTATTCTGGATACTTTTGGTACTTTATTTTGGTACTCATTATACTCTGTTCACAATACTGAAAAAGTTACCATGTTGACATAAGACACATGTTCCTTCTTTCTCGACCTTCCTGTATTTATTTTTTACAAAAATTGACATATAATATATTTAAATATATATATATATATATATATATATATATAATATATATATATATATATATATATATATATATATATATATATATATATATATATATATATATATATATATATATATATATATATATATATATATATATATATATATATATAACAAGTCTCAGTTGGGGGTGTGGGCGTGTCAGTTTAATATATTTTTTAATGTTTTTACTTTTCTTTTTACTTTTTATTACTTTTTTTTTTTAATTTTCCTAGTATTCTTGTGCGAAAGAGTTAATTGTTTTTTCTTAATATATTGATAGTTAAATTTATTGAATTTGAGGTAGAGGGGGTAGGAAAATAAGCTGGAGGGGAAACCCCGTCCACCATCCTTCCATGCATTGGTAGTATGGTGGTTGCATATACAAAAGTATTGTTTTAATTCTAAAATACCAAAATACTTTCCCATTTATCTGAATTACAAAAAATAATATCGTAGGTATAATTCCCAAAGAAGAAAAGCGTCTTCACCATAACGTAGTACTGAGGTCATAGGTACCGAGTCGCTGTTTGACAGCTGAGTTGCTACATTTTAGGTACTGTTGACATATCTTCTATTTTATTTTGCTTTCTTTTATTTGTCAAATTATTGTTTACTATTTCGTACTAAAAAAAAAGAAACCTAGAAAAAATAAGATAAAGTTAAAAAAAATAATTAAAAATAAAAACCTATTAAAACAGATTATATATATATATATATATATATATATATATAAATATATATATATACTTTTTATTATATATATATATATATATATATATATATATATATATATATATATATATATATATATATATATAAAATCATCATCATCACCTACCTTCCTTCCCCAAGACTGAGGGTAAGATGCGATACATGAACTGGATGGAAACAGAAAATTAGTAGAAGAATATGACTCAAGTCGAAAGGAAAGCATAGCCTTACCTTTTAGTGAAAACTCGTCGCAGTCAGAAAAATCCACCCTAGAGCTACACGAAAACGCGACGGACCATCACTATGGCATCTCGTCAATGTAGGGTTCATCCCTTGGCCCAGGTGGGCCACAACCACCCCCTCACAAAACCCCCCATTTACTCCTTCTATTTTGCATCTTTCTTCTCGCCTCTGCCAAACTCACATTCTTCTCCTCAGGCATTCCTTTACTGACTGCCAAATCCACTTTTTCTTCGGTCTACCAGCTGGTCGATTCCCAACCACCACTATACATCCGCTTAACCAACCGACTATCATCCATCTTTTCCAAATGACCAAACCATCTCAATGTTCTTTCATTTATTCTCTCATTTACTCCTTTCTTCACACCACAGAACTCGCTAATGCGTTCATTCCTCATTTTATCAACAATTCATCTCATACCTAACACACTCCTAAGATTGTCCATCTGAGCACAGTGTATTTTAGATCCATACCTCTTATCCAGACCAAAATTTCACTAATATACATTAACACAGGTAACTACATACCCTCAATATATATATATATATATATATATATATATATATATATATATATATATATATATATATAATAACATATATATATATATATATATATATATAATATATATATATATATATATATATATAAATGATTATATAATGTTATTATTTTTTTTTCAGCATTGAATAAGCTCAAAAACGGACAGAATTGTATTAAAGGGTAAGTGTAAATGGACTTACGCTAATCAAATTATTGTTTATCGTATATTATTTCCTTTGTTAAAGACGCGATTCTCTTTATCTTTCTACATATACACATATAGAAATACTATATATATATATATATATATATATATATATATATATATATATATATATATATATATATATGTATGTAGCAACAGCAACTAACACAACACATTCACAAACATATCTATACTATATATATATATTAACATATATATGTATATATATGTATATGTATAACCAACCTTATATATGTATATATATATATATATATATATAACATAATAATAATATAATACAGCCATATATATATATATCATAATACATATATATATATATATATATATATATATAAATAATAACAATATATATATATATATATTAATATATATATATTATTGATATTATTAATTTTACTGCACTTTTTCCGCAGGCAGATGAGTGTACAGTACAGCCTCTCTCACTCACTTCCCTCATCTCGCCCTCACCCACCACCCCCCTCTATCTCTCGCCAACACCCCTACCCTCTTCCTCCCTCATCCCTTCCTCCTCCAGCATCTCCTTTATTCCGTCCATCCACCTCCTTCTTGGTCTCCCCCTTCCTCTCCTTCCTATCCTCCGCCTCCCAAACTCTCCTAACTACTCTCTGTTCCTCCATTCTCACTAGATGCCCATACCATCTTAACATTTCCTTCTCCGCTCTTCCCACCAACCCATTCCTCCAATCACATCTCTCCCTCACCACCCTATTTCTAATCCTCTCCCTTCTGCTAACCCCACAAACCGCTCTCAACCCTTCATCTCAAATACTTCCAACTTCTTCCTGGACCTGGCATTCAACCCCTACGTTTCACACCCATACAACACCGCTGGTACACAAATTTTTTCAAACATACTTATCTTAACTTTTTGTGATAAATCCCCTTCCATACTTCTCTCAGACCACTCAAAGCTCTCATACCTCTCCTGCTCTATGTTCTATCTCCTCCTTCATCCCTCCCCCTTACCCAAATCCATCCCTAAATATCTAAAAATCTTCACTTCTTCCAATACTACACCCCCTACTCTAACCTCTAACCCCTCCTCCTCTCTTTCCTCCTCCTCAAACACTAACACTTTACTCTTACCTGGATTTATTTTAAGCCCCTTTAGTCCACACATTCTCTCAAACTCCCTCACCAAATACCTCAACCCTTCCACGTTCTTCGCCACTAGGGCAGTATCGTCTGCAAACAGTATCATGTTCACTTCCCTTCTATCATTCCCATTCATCAATTCCACCCCCTCCCCTCCCTCACCATTCCTCTGCAAACACTCTCCATAAACAAATTGAATAACCACGGCGACATTCCACAACCCTCACCACCCCAAACATCTCACTCTTCCCTCCTAACACCCTCACACACATTCTACTATTCCTATAAAAGGCCCTAATACCTTTCCCTAATTTACCCCCACTCCATTTTCCTCCAACACCCTCCACATTTCACCCCTCCTCACTTTATCATATGCTTTCTCTAAATCTAAAAAACACCCATACACTTTCCCTTTCTTCTCTATACTTTTCTCCACAGCATCTTTAGTGTAAACACTTGGTCTACACACCCTCTTCCTCCTAAATCCTCCTTGTTCTTCCCCCATTCTCCCTTCCGTTAAACCTCTCCTCTCTCAATCAGTATTCTCCCATACACTTTCCCTCCACTTAAAAGACATATACCTCTATAATTTATTCCATCCTATCCCCTTTCCTTTTATACAGGGGAACCAAACAACCATCCTCCCAATCCTGTGGTACCTCTCCATTCCTCCAACATATATTATACAACCTTACAGCCATTCCTCTACCCCTATACCTCCCTTCTGCAACATTTCCATTCTCACTTCCATCCAGACCTGCGGACTTCCCTTTTTCCTTTATTCAAGGCCCTAATAATTTCCTCCATTTGTTCATCCTCCCCCTCCCTCCCCAATTCACTCCCCAACCTCACCTCTTGCACCTCTTCTCCCCTCCCCCACCCACTTCATTCAATAATCCCCTAAAACCACCTCTTTCTCACCCTATCCTCTCCTCCTATCCACTCCCCATCTCCTCCCTTCCTCTCTCCTAACCCCTCCTTCTTCTTCCTTTTTTATTTACTTCTTTCCAGAACATTTTGCTCCCTGATTCAAAATTTTCCGTCACTTTTCTACACCATTCTTCTTTTGCTCTTCTCTTCGTCCTCTCCACCACCCTCCTTTGCTTCCACTCTAACCCTTCTATATTCCTCCCAGCTTTCCTCTCTCCTACTTCCCAACCATTTCACATAAGCCTCTTTTTTCCTTTTCACCACCTCCTTCCCCTCCTCACTCCACCATTCACTCCCTTTCCTTCTGCTTGCACCCACCCTTTTACTCCACATACCCTTCTAGCCTCTTCACATACCGCCTCTTTAAATCTCATCCTCCCCTTCCACCTCCCCAATTCCCGTCCCTCTCACGTCTCTCCACCTATCCTCCATACCTCTCCTGAACTCCCTCTTACACACTGTCTCCTCCAATTTTTCTACCTTTATCACTTCTACTCTCCTCTTTTCTCCCCTTTCCCTAACCGTCACCTCTCCTCCCACCCTTATCCTAGCAACCACCAAATAGTGATCCGATATCCCCCTTCCCGCCCCTCTAAATACATTTACATCTAGTGAAATCTGCCTCTATCCTTCCATTTACACACATAATCAGTACCACCCTCCCCCAGGTCATCTCCTTCTTTCCATGCATATGCCCATGATTTTCACTTTTTTTAGACAAGTATTCCCCACTATCATTCTTCTTTCGACACACAACTCTAACAAACTTTCTCCATTAACATTCTCCCCTACCCCGAATGGTCCTATTATTCTTCCCTTTTTCTCCTTCCACTCCTTGCATTCGTCTCTAATAGATCTTAATTTGTCATTTACCCCAAAGCACTTACAGCCTCCGATCAACTCCACTCAAAATCTTTCTCTCTCCCTCCTCCCTCGCTCCATTCACTGGTGCATATGC
>JABUQX010143744.1:2500-7500 GCA_015478945.1 Trachelipus rathkii
GGTGATCCCATAGATACGCCATTTTTTTGAATATATGTTTTACCATTGAAGTTAAAAGGTGTTTTCGTTGTACATATGTAAAGTAACTTTCTCAGAATGTCTTCTTCTATGGACGGCGGTGGTTTTATTTCATGATGATAAACATTTTCTAATATTATGTTAATAGTTTCAGATATAGGAACATTCGTGAAAAGACTTTCAACATCCAGAGATATAATTTTGTTAACATCGAAAGAATTAATGTTGTTTAGTTTTTCCAAAAATTCATCTGTTGATTTAACTATAAATTTTTCGTTAAGATATGGTCTAATTAGGTTGTTTATGTATTTTGAGATATCATGAGTCACGGTACCCGTCATACTTACTATAGGCCTTAAGGGTGGGTCCTCAGTGTTCTTGTGAACCTTTGGTAGGCCATAGAGATGTCCATTGTTGTATGATCCAATTCTTCTTATTTTGTGTTTAATGTTAATGTCCGTGATCTTGCTAGCAAGGCTATTAATGGTCTTTTTAACTTCCTCCGTTTGACCTTTTAAGCATGGGTTGAATTTTGTTTTATCCCTAATGATCGAGTTTAGCTTTTTAATGTAATCTTCTTTATTCATGACTACTACCCCGCCTCCTTTATCAGGTCTTTGTATAACTATGTCATTGTTATGTTTAAGGGATTTAATAGCATCTTTTAATTCGTTGTTTAAAGGATCTTTAAAAGCTTCTTTAGGGAAATGTAATCCAAAGGTTTTCAATTTAGTTTTAAAATCGTCTTCATTGCTAATTTTTAATTCCTCTTTCCTTGCAAAGTTTTTTATGTTCGTGTAAAGTTTTTCAACCTCAATTTGTTTATTAATTAAGTTACCCTTTTTCTTTATACCTAAGTTTAACCCCAGTTCTAATAACTCATTTTCCTTTTCGTTTAGTGTATAGGTAGATATGTTTAAGATTTTCGAATTATTAGACTTGAAGAGAATGTCTTCTCCATAAAGATTTGATAATTTCTTATTATGTACAAGGCGTATTTCACACTCATATTGCCTAATATTTCTCTGAAGGTAACACAAAGCAGAATAAAATTTAAATTTTGAAATGGTCTTGTGAAGCTCTAAAACTAGAGATAATGATTCTTTCGATAATTTAGAAAGTTCCAATTTTTTGTTATTTATTTCTCTCTCTATAAGTGATGACTTAAATTTCTTAGTCTCAGGTTCGTATCTGGCTTTTGGATCGTAAAGTTTAAAATCCGAAAATTTTGGGAGGAGCTGATTCTTCAAGCATATTTCTAAAAACTCAATATCAGCATTTATTTTAATGTATGATTTTGATGCTTTTTCAAGCCTCCTGAAAATATTTCTTTCAACAGAAGAAATTTTCTTTAAAATTATTCTTGAATAAAATAAAACAATTGATTTTAGTATAGTACCAAGCTTTCGTCCGTACACTTCGGACATTTTCAAGGAATAAATTTTATTTTAATATTTTAACAATTTTGATAAAATAAATTTCGTGTAAACTAATAACAAAAATAAATAAATAAAATTAATAAATTTAAAAGTTAGAAAAGTTAACTTACATTGACTTTTTGTCATTTAAAGATGTTCAAAAAATTGGACATTTCGTTATATTTTATGTTTATCATTGGTTTATGTTTCCTTAAGAGCAACGATTCCCCTAGTCGCAATTCATAAAAATCATTTTTTCTTGTTATGATGGAGAAGCCCTCTTTTATGCTGTTATCGGGATTTTTGTGGTGTTCTTCTTTAAAATGTTGAAATATTTTGCTCGGGTTATACTTATGTTGCGACATTCTCATGTTGAGGGTATTCGTTGTGTATCCGATATAAGAGGCGTTACATCCACTTTCAGAACATTGAAATCGGTACACAACGTTACTACTCCCACCATCCGAAAGCGCTTCACGAGTAGAGAAGCACGAGCTCAGTTTCAATGGCTTATAGTACGATCTTAATATAAGCTTCTTCCCGTCTTTTGCTTTAATATGCTCTTTTAAAATTAATTTTAATTTGTTCTCTTCATCTTTCTTCTGACTGATATTTTCAGTTTTATAATATAATACGAGCTTATCATTTTCGTTTTCATTCATGGTATTGGTAAGTAAATTATTTAAAGTGTTCTTTATAGTTTTCTCTATAATATACTGGGGGAAGTTATTGTTTATTAGATTCTGTGTTATTCTTTTAATTTCTTTATCAAAAAGGGTCCAATCAGACGATATCTTAAATGCTCGATGAACTAATGTCTTTATGGTAGCAATTTTGTAATTTAGAGGAGTGAAAGAGTCGAAATTATACAAGTATTATATTTTATATTATTATTAGGCAATATGAGTGTGAAATACGCCTTGTACATAATAAGAAATTATCAAATCTTTATGGAGAAGACATTCTCTTCAAGTCTAATAATTCGAAAATCTTAAACATATCTACCTATACACTAAACGAAAAGGAAAATGAGTTATTAGAACTGGGGTTAAACTTAGGTATAAAGAAAAAGGGTAACTTAATTAATAAACAAATTGAGGTTGAAAAACTTTACACGAACATAAAAAACTTTGCAAGGAAAGAGGAATTAAAAATTAGCAATGAAGACGATTTTAAAACTAAATTGAAAACCTTTGGATTACATTTCCCTAAAGAAGCTTTTAAAGATCCTTTAAACAACGAATTAAAAGATGCTATTAAATCCCTTAAACATAACAATGACATAGTTATACAAAGACCTGATAAAGGAGGCGGGGTAGTAGTCATGAATAAAGAAGATTACATTAAAAAGCTAAACACCATCATTAGTGATAAAACAAAATTCACCCCATGCTTAAAAAGTCAAACGGAAGAAGTTAAAAAGACCATTAATAGCCTTGCTAGCAAGATCACGGACATTAACATTAAACACAAAATAAGAAGAATTGGATCATACAACAATGGACATCTCTATGGCCTACCAAAGGTTCACAAGAACACCGAGGACCCACCCTTAAGGCCTATAGTAAGTATGACGGGTACCGTGACTCATGATATCTCAAAATACATAAACAACCTAATTAGACCATATCTTAACGAAAAATTTATAGTTAAATCAACAGATGAATTTTTGGAAAAACTAAACAACATTAATTCTTTCGATGTTAACAAAATTATATCTCTGGATGTTGAAAGTCTTTTCACGAATGTTCCTATATCTGAAACTATTAACATAATATTAGAAAATGTTTATCATCATGAAATAAAACCACCGCCGTCCATAGAAGAAGACATTCTGAGAAAGTTACTTTACATATGTACAACGAAAACACCTTTTAACTTCAATGGTAAAACATATATTCAAAAAAATGGCGTATCTATGGGATCACCTTTAGGACCAACTTTCGCAGATTTCTACATGTCATCGGTAGAAAACAAAATTTTTAATGAAAACGCCCCATTCAATCCTTTCTTTTACATTCGATACGTAGACGACACCTTTGTAATATTTAACGATCCAGAACATATTCAAGAGTTCAAATCCAAAATAGAAGATCTCAGTGGTTTAAAATTTACTTTTGAAAGAACAAAAAATAACTACATTAATTTCTTAGATGTTAATATTAAAATTAAAGAGGATGGAAAAATTGATAGAAGCGTCTACGTCAAATCTACAGATAAAGGAACATACTTGAATTTCGACTCTTTCACTCCTCTAAATTACAAAATTGCTACCATAAAGACATTAGTTCATCGAGCATTTAAGATATCGTCTGATTGGACCCTTTTTGATAAAGAAATTAAAAGAATAACACAGAATCTAATAAACAATAACTTCCCCCAGTATATTATAGAGAAAACTATAAAGAACACTTTAAATAATTTACTTACCAATACCATGAATGAAAACGAAAATGATAAGCTCGTATTATATTATAAAACTGAAAATATCAGTCAGAAGAAAGATGAAGAGAACAAATTAAAATTAATTTTAAAAGAGCATATTAAAGCAAAAGACGGGAAAAAGCTTATATTAAGATCGTACTATAAGCCATTGAAACTGAGCTCGTGCTTCTCTACTCGTGAAGCGCTTTCGGATGGTGGGAGTAGTAACGTTGTGTACCGATTTCAATGTTCTGAAAGTGGATGTAACGCCTCTTATATCGGATACACAATGAATACCCTCAACATGAGAATGTCTTAACATAAATATAAGCCGAGTAAAATATTTAACATACATAAGAACCACAAAAATCCCGATAACAGCATAAAAGAGGGCTTCTCCATCATAACAAGAAAAAATGATTTTTATGAATTGCGACTAGGGGAATCGTTGCTCTTAAGGAAACATAAACCAATGATAAACATTAAATATAACGAAATGTCCAATTTTTTGAACATCTTTAAATGACAAAAAGTCAATGAATGTAAGTTAACTTTTCTAACTTTTAAATTTATTAATTTTATTTATTTATTTTTGTTATTAGTTTACACGAAATTTATTTTATCAAAATTGTTAAAATATTAAAATAAAATTTATTCCTTGAAAATGTCCGAAGTGTACGGACGAAAGCTTGGTACTATACTAAAATCAATTGTTTTATTTTATTCAAGAATAATTTTAAAGAAAATTTCTTCTGTTGAAAAAACTACTTTCAGATAAACATCAAATATACCAAAATAATTATTATTTTTATTTTTATGTTTTTTTTTTTTATTTTTATTTTTGTTATTATTGTTGTGTGTTTGTATTATTATTATTATTATTATTATTATTATTATTATTATTATTATTATTATTATTATTATTATTATTATTATTATTATTATTATTATTATTATTATTAATATTATTATTATTATTATTATTATTATTATTATTATTATTATTATTATTATTATTATTATTATTATTATTATTATTATTATTATTATTATTATTATTATTATCAAGAGCAGTATTATTATTTTTGAATATGATTATCTGAAATATTATTATTATTATTATTATTATTATTATTATTA
>JABUQX010143745.1:0-12801 GCA_015478945.1 Trachelipus rathkii
ATATATATATATATATATATATATATATATATATATATATATATATATATATATATATATAAATAATATATATATATATATACTATATTATATATATATATATATATATATATATATATATATATATATATATATATATATATATATATATATATATATATATATATATATATATATATATATATATATATATATATATATATATATATCTTATTTCTTTATCCTTCCTTCACTTCAACAGATGTGGGGTAGGGTGCATAACATGCACGGAAATAGGATTTTTAAGTCGAAATCAAACCATCAACTTACAATAAGCAGGGCACTCTCCACTCTCTTCCAATCTCCATCAGTCAACCACCTTCCTATATCTTTAATTCTTTCATCACCGCATTAAATAAACATGGAGACATAGCACATCCTTGCCTCAGTCCATTATTAATATTAAACCATTCACTTTCAACTCCATTTATTCTCACACACGCTTCACTATCGACAAACATACCTCTGACTTCATTCAGAAACCTACCAGTAACACCATATATCACTAACACCTGGTACAAAGCTTTCCTATTTATCCTGTCATATGCCTGTTGCAAGTCCATAAAACCAAAATATAATTTCTTCTTCTTCTCTCTCACTTTCTCAATCATTTGTTTCATTGTGAAGATTTGATCTACAAGATCTCTACTACTTCTAAATGCACCTTGTTCTTCCCCAATCTGTCTCTCAGTCACTCGAAGGACTCTTTCTAACAAAGTTCCGGCATACATCTTCCCTACAACACTAAATAAACTAATGCCCATATAGCTCCTACAGTTCCTTTCTCCCCCTTACCCTTATATAAGGGTACTATTACTGCTCTCTTCCAATGCCTCTGAAATATACCTTTCATAAACGCTTTGTTACAACTTACAAATCCATTCAATCACCATCTCTCCTCCATTCTTGATCATTTCACCCGTAATTCCATCTATACCTGCAGATTTACCATTCTTCAACTTTCTCACTCTACCCATTACCTCCTCCTTACTAATTACCTCATTCTCAAAAAAAAAAATTTTTTTTATCCCTATTTATTAATCTATACAGATTTCCCTTACTCTCATTCATGACCTTTCGCAATTCCATCCAGGAGAGTTTCCTACTTAATTGAATGTCCCCCTTCATCCTCCTTCCAAACTGACTGCTCCTTTACCTTATTTTTCCTCCTACACATGCAACTTTTAGTCTTCATTTTTTCTTCCTTATATACTTCTATACATCTTTCTTTTGAGACATCATCTTTGTATTTTAACACATTCAAACATGCCTCTTTTTTACTTTTAACCGCTTTCATCATCCCTTCATTACACCACTCACTATTGACATTTTTACATTCTACTTTAGCACAGCCACATACTTCTCTTGCACTGCCAACAAATTCTTCCTTCATTTGCGTCCAGATTTGCTCGGTTTCATCATGCTCACTTTCAACCGATTTATGTGCAAGTGTTCTCACATACTTTTCCTTATAACCTTGTTCACTTAACTTCTCACTCTTTCCTTTTCATCCACGCTCCCACTAACTTAATCCTACATAAAACAATATAATGATCTGATATTCCCATCACCAACCTCCTAACTAATTTAACATCCATCACATACTTCAACATCTCCATCGTTACCAACTCAAAATGAATCATACTTTTCAATTCGATAACCTTCTCTACCTACCCCAACTCTAGTATACTTATGAATACTTTTGCGCCCGAAGAATGTATTACTTATACACAAACCTCTCTCCTCACCGAAATCAATCACCTTCCTACTATTCTCATTTTCTCACGCAGCACCAAAGGCACCAGTTTTACCGTCCCTGTTTCGATTACCTATTCAACCACTCAAGTCGTCCAACACAATCAATCTGAAGCCCCTACTCCCTTCATCCAAAACATCATTCAGATTATCTCAGAAAGTCACACTCTACCCAACATCACCCTCAGATGGACTATATGTTGCAACCACAGATACCTTGATCTTCTCTAACTTACACTTAACTATTAGAATTCTAGTACTCACACTAGTGATGGGACGGTTCCAAATTTCCAGCCGATGCCGATTCAGATACCGATACCAGTCAAAAGTGCCGATTCCGATTCCGATTCCGATTCCGATTCCAATTCTTTACATATATATATATATATATATATATATATATATATATATATATATATATATATATATATATATATATATATCTTTACTATACTATATATATAATATTTATATATATATATATAAATATATATATATAATATATATATATATATAAAGAGATAATATATATATATATATATATATATATATATATATGCTATATATATATATATATATATATATATATATAATAACAATAATATATATATATCTATATATATATATATATATAAAATAACATATATATATATATATATATATATATATATATATATATATATATATATATATATATATATAACTGCTGTACTATGCTATATATATATATATATAATAATAATAATATAACCATATATATTTCTTTATATATACTTCTATATGCTCTTTGCTACTTAACTACTTTTAGATATTTTAACCCTCTCTATATCTCATTATCATCGATTCTCTTATGTTTTATCTTTCAAAAGAAATAATTAGTTAATTACCTTTTATTTATTTAACCACTGAAAAATAATATCAATATTTTACAAGGTTGCTGTTAATAAATATTAGTCATTTTCTTTAAAAAAAAATTCCTTCTTTTTAATTTACTAAAAAAAGTAAGATCTTGAAACAGTATCATTATTGTTGTAGTCAAGCATGACTCTTAAATTGGTGCAAAAACGTGAACATTTCTCCCGTTTCTGACGTGGATCGTGTTCTTCGGAGAGATATTGACCCACAATTCTGAAAAAGGGCTTTCTTTCTTAGAAAGGGCAGGCTTAAATATTTTCAAAAGGACACAAAAATGCTGAAAGGTACCTTTATTCATTGACCACCATTGTAAGGGACTTTCTGAATTTTAATAAGTTTCATATTTTATTATTATTTGATTCTTTAATTAACGTCTTCAATTTTTCAATATATGGGTCTTTCTCCTTAGGAATGAATTTCTTTCAATTTTGATGATCTTTTCTCTTTAAATTCCGTAAAACAGCTTTCAAAACTGAAGTTAAAACTATTATCTTCAATATCAATTTTTTCGTCCGCTTCTGTTGATTGTGGCTCAATCTGAAAATTGGTTTAAAGTAGTGGAAGCTGTTTTCCTTTCCTTTATACAGCATATATCTTCGCACATCCATTGCTTAAGAATATCTTCCACTTTTTATATTATTCAAGGAATGTAGTTTTAAAGCGTGGATCAAGATAGGTAGTAAGCACAAGATTCTTTTCAGTAAAGTAAATGCTGAATCTATTTTTACTGAATTTTTCCATGCTGATGCTGTAGACCCAAGTCCCTCAAATAGTTACTTTTTCTGACTCTTTTAAAAAACTGCAAATCCTTTCATACTTGGGATTATTGTCGATGCCATTGATTGTGGCACAATAAATTTGTACAATCAACAAAATTTTAAGTATTTTTAATAATTTTCAAGAACATAGATTTGTTTCTAAGCGTGCAGGTTTTGAATGATCACTGCAATATGAAATGAGGGCCAGTCTTTTGTTAAAAAATTTTGAAATTGTTGATTCTGGCTATTACATCTGGTTTGTACATCCTGAATAAATCTGTGCTGTGGTAAATTAAATCTAGTTTGATATTCTTCATACTTGGCAATAGCTTGAGGCGAGTGATTAAAATGACCTACGATTTGTTTGCATATGGATATATTTTTTTTTGACATCTCTTTGTTCAAATATGGCATCATTGAGAACTAGCGTCAAAGAATGTAAAAACCAAGGTAATTCCTGGAATCCTACTTGTGTAACTCCTACAGCCATATTAGGTGCGTTATCCCTTACTATAACATGAATTTTATTAGCAGGAATATTGAATTCTTCCATAACATTTTGAAGACAATCACTTATATTAGATGCTGTGAGATACGTGAAAAGGTGAAACTCGAAGGATAGCATTTATATTCAATAGCTCCAATTATTACAAGCCTACAAGGCAAATATTTCACTGCTCACCTACGAGTTCATGGGTAAATAATTATAAAAACATGTTACATAACATGACTAACGAAATTAAAAATCAATACGGCAGACTTCGAAATATTGTCTTTGAAATATCATAAAGATCGAATAAAAATTATTTTCAGATTGTATACCAAAGAATCGGTCAAAGAATCGGTACAATTTTGCCGATTCGATTCGATTCCGATTCCTGAAAATCAGCCGATTCCTCCGATTCCGATGCCGATTCCGATTAATCGTCCCATCACTAACTCACACTAATAAAAACCAGCATGCTTTTGTGCCACAGGTCACTTATCAGAATCACAACTCCCTCTCTCTCCCTCGCATTCCTTTCCACTCCAGCACACACACATTTTACCTTACACCACTCGTCTTCACCACTTCAATCAGATCAAATTTAATCTTTCTAAATGCATCCATCGCTTCTCTCCTCTTCTCCTCTCCATTAATTCCTTCAACATTCCATGTACTCAGACGATTCATACAATTCACACCAAAACACTATACCATAAAACCAATACAACAAAAATATTCCGAACAATAAAAAAAATCACACATCACAAACACAACCACACACCAACACAAGAAGCCATCCTTAAGCAAAATAATAAAATCTCCCGCCCTAAAAATCAATGCAGCATCATTATGTCACACTATTTCAAAATAAGCCTTAATCCTACAATCCTCACAAGTAGATTAACAATTAAACAACTTAAAAATTTTAAGAACAACTTAGAAAATCCTCCATTCACTCCCTTAGAAGTGTTTAACACAATCAAACACCTCAAAAACTCACAAGCAGAGGGTCCTGACAAAATATAGAAAATTCACATCAAACACTTAGGAACTAACGCCATAGAAATCCTTACCTAAATATTCAACACAGATTGGCAAACTAACACTATCCCACCTTTCTGGAAACACGCACATATAATCCCCATATTAAAACCTAACCAAGCACCCAATAACCCAACTTCATAAAGACCTATTTCATTGCTCTCCACAATATATAAACTGTTCGAGAGGTTAATCCTTCTATCCCACTCTCCGATATCCAACATGGATTCAGAAAAAACATTCCACCACTACACTACTAACCAATTTAACACAAAGTATCCTCACGAGCCCTACTCCCCACCCGCACTCTCCTAATAGCAATAGACATATAAATAAGACTTTCGATACAGTTCAACTCCCCCTATTAATAGATAAAGTATTATTTACAGAAATAAATATCAATGGCAAGAAAATAATTGCAGACTTCCTATCCTGATGTACAGCCAAAGTTATACAAGGATGCCACTCCTCCTGTACTTGCAAACTATATAATAAAGTCCTTCCAACACTATTCAATATATTTATGCATGACCTAAATCAACCCATAACCCCATCTATTAAAAACGACCTAACAATCACGGGCCAAAACTCTTCTATAAATACAGCAAGTAGAAAGCTACGGTAATAAATAAATCAACTTAAACAATAGCTATCAACAAATAGAATGATCGCCTCCTTCAAAAATCTTCCATCACAATACTTACACCTGATAAAATTCAGCACCCATCCAACTGTGTTCCTTTTAAAACATCGGACTCCCTCCTAATAAATAGTCCACAATCTTGGGCTTAACCTTTAATATACACATTACATTCACCCCTTACATATAAAAATATAATTTCTGGAGCCTTACATAAATTAAACGCTATGAAAACATTAACTTTGGATAAAACAAAGGGTTCCTCACAATAGTATACAGGCAATATCCCCTTTTCTTCTTAAACAATGCCTCACCAGTCTGGGTCCCAACAGTATCACAGTCGTATATGCAAGAACTAGAAGTAGTACAAAATATAGCTCTTAAAAGAATAACAGGCTGTTTTCCTCCCTTGCAACCATCCATCACTTACTGACCCAAGCACAAATTCTTCCAGTAAGTGCTCATGTCGACATGATGGGCTCCAATTATACATCAAATCACTCTCAAAAGACCACCTCCTACATCAAACATTATTAAACACTATCACACTCAGTTACCCCAAAGAACGATCTCCGCCAATCCAGTTAACACCATACTATAAGCATGTCCCATATAATCCTCATATTATCACCCACAGAACAAACTTTGAACCGTCAAACCAGAGTAAGGCTGTCCCGTTTACGTTCAGAAATTTAAAATAAAATAAAATATAAAATGCTTCCTTTCTCCACTTTCAAAGATGTTCCTCCCTGACAATTGACGAAGCAAAAAAATCTTCTTCTAGATTGCTAAACTTAACGGCCATTAGAAATAAATTTGAAGCATTATTTCTGACGGACCTGTAAGTCCGGCCTGCTGTTGTGGCACTATATTTCCGGGACGCCCTTTTCTCATAAGAGAGGAGCACGCTTGGGGCAATCAGAGTAAAGATTTATAATATAATATATATATATATATATATATATATATATATATATATATATATAGCAATAATAATAATATATATGTAGTATGTATACCAACAACAATAATATATTCTAGCAACTATGCTACTTGTAATAACAATAACCAGCAACCCAGCCTTAGCAACAGCAACATATATATATATATAATAACCAACAACATATATATATATATAATAACAACATATATATATATATATAATAATATATATATATATATATATATATATGAATATAGATATATATATATAGCAACAAAATTGAAAAAATTATAAAATGTTTTCGAGAGAGAGAAAGAGCAGAGGAAGAGGCTAAGAGTTCACCACAGATTTATGAAACTTTTAATATTTAAATTTCATATATATATATATATATATATATATATATATATATATATATATATATATATATATATATATATATATATATATATAATAACAATATATATATATATATAACTTATATATATATATATATGCTGCTCTTATATATATATGCTATATATCTTATATATATATATGAATATATATATATATACTGCTCTTTCTTCTTATATATATAATATATATATACTTATATATATACTCATATACATATATATATATATATATATATATACTATATATATATATATATATATATATATATATACTTATATGTATACATGTAGAGTATGTTTGTATGTCATGTATACATTCCATATTCTTACCCCCTCATTGGAAAAAGAAAATAAGCAAGCAGTTGGAAGGTAAAAATTCTAAAGGTTCTAAAAAACCTCGAATAGATAGAACTAGTTTCTCTCTTCAATTTTCAGGAACTCTTAATTGTCAACGGGGAGAAGACCACAATTATTGCACTGAAAGTACCTCAAGGCACCTCCATGGCATGTGTATTGATGCTGCTGGTTCCTCTTCCTCCCTCACGTTCTTTCTGGTATTTGGCAAAATATGTCAACTCAAATTTTGCTTTCTCTTTCCCTCCTCTTGCTTCTTCCTCTTTCCCTCCTCTTGTTTATTCCTCTTTCCCTATTCTTGTTTCTTCCTCTTTCTGTCCTCTTCTTTTATTCCTGTTACTGTTTACCTCTTCCCCTTCGCTTGTTCTTTCCTCTTTCCCTCCTCATGTTCTTAAATATACTCTTGCCTCATCCTCTTTCCCTTCTTGTGCCTTCCTCTTTCCCTCCTCTGGTTTCTTCCTCTTTCCCTCCTCTTGTTCCTTACCTCTTTCCATTCTCTTGTTTCTTCCTGGTTCCATCCCCTTGTTTCTTCCTCTTTTCCTCCTCTTGTTTCTTACTTTTTCCCTCCTCTGGTATCTTCCGACGGCACAACTGCTCTTTTATCTACTACTAGTGCTGAAATCTTCGCTCAAACATTTGCATCTAATTCTAGTCAATTCCGGTGTTATTCCTCCACCTCTACCCCACTCCAATTCATTTATATTTAACAATGTAATTTCTTTTAAAAATGTTATTCCTCCTCTCTCTGAGCTGAACACTCAGAAGGCGTAGGGACCTGATAGTAATCCTGCTGCGGCTCTCAAAACTTGTACTTCCGAGCTTGTAGCCTTCTGTCTTGGTAAACGATTTCGTTTCTGTCTTTCCACCTCGACCTTCTCTTCCTGCTGGAAATGGGGCTCATCCAGCCTGTACCGAAAAACGGGGACTCTTCCCAACCCTCTAATTATCCTCCCATCGCTTCCTTATAAAGTTTTCGCATCTATCCTTTACAGGAAGATTTGGAAACATTTCAACTTTTCTAATCTTATCTCGGATTACCAGTATGGCTTCCGTAAGGAACCCTTTACTTTATCTTCTTCTTTATCTTCTCTCTAAATCTTGTTTTTTCTGCACTTCAGTATTTTGGTGAATCTCTTGCCATGGCGCTAGCCATATCAAAATCCTTCAATAGAGTCTGGCACAAAGCTTGAATTTCTAAACTTCCATCTTTAGATATATGTCCTTCACTCTCTGATTTCCTTTCTGGTCCTTCTACAGGAGTTCTTGTAGACGCCCACCGATCATCCTTTCAAACTATTAAATTAGTGGTGTTCCTCAGGGTTCTGTTCTATCACCAGCTCCTTTTCTACTTTTCATTATCCACTCCTATACCGACGACTCCACCATTCATTACTCCATTCATTTTGAAAGAGCCCCCTAACTAACAGCAATTAATTCATGATGGGAGGATGACTTTATAGCATCTAACCTCTGATTTCTCTCGAATTTCTAATTGGGGCATTGAGAACATGGTTGTTTTCAATGCCTTGAAAACTCAGTTTCTTCAACTCTCAACTCGACACAATCTTCCACACAACTATAACATATTCTTCGAAAACATAACTAAAATCTTCGTCTGTTATCAATATTCTTGGTGTTCATATTTTTCGTGATCTTTCTTGGAAGAATCACATTATTTCTCTTTCAAACAAGTTTCTAAGGGATTGTGCGTTTTGGGTTCCTTCCCAACTTCTTAACTTCTTCACGCCATCCCGGTTGCTTGCTCTTTATAATAGGGGTGCCGTTCATTCTTGTATGGAGTATGCCTCACACATCTCGGGTAGTTCCATTCCATTCACACAGCTCGCCTTAAGATATAGTCTAGTCTAGGGCTTTTCGTTTTATCTATCCTCTCTCCTGTCTGAAATCTATTTCTGCCGTCGAACAGTTGCATCATTTTCATTATAGTATAACTATTACAATGGACGGTGCTCTTCTAAACTCACCAATCATATACCTTCTATGTGAAGAGCTCTACACAGTCTCGTCTTTTCTCTGACCAATTATCTGACTTTCAGGCTTATCAGCTATGCTCAATCTTTTTCTTTATATCTTCCCTGATGGGCAAAGGTCAGAGGTCTGACTAATTCCACTCACACCGAGTTGGGGGTATTCCGAGCCAGATCCAATTTAAAGGCCGACATCACTCAGTACGAGGCGTTTGAAAGTGTGTAACTCAAAGGTGGTTGGGAAAATAGATAAGGGGAGTGTGTTTCAGACTTTACCAGTGGAATACATATAAGATTGAGCACATCAGTTAAATTTGAATTCGGAGAGTTGGATAGAGAAAGAATGAGACTGTTTAGAAAGGGATGCAGCATGAATCCTTCTCAGTGGAGGGAGTGTGAGACTGGAGAGTTCAGAAAAGCAGTGTCCGTTGTAACAGCGATAGTGTAAAGAAGTGACGGAACAACTCGAAGACTGGTTAGAGAGAGACTGGAGAGAGTTAGTGAGAGCAGAAGAGTTAAGACAAAGAGCCCTTCTCTCTCTCTCTCTCTCTCTCTCTCTCTCTCTCTATCTCTCTTATCTCTATCTCTCCATATATATCTCTCTATCTCTCTCTCTCTCTCTCTCTCTCTCTCTCTCTCTCTCTCTCTCTCTCTCTCTCTCTAAAAGTCACTTTCACGAAGAGCTTTATTCTAGCTATAGATTTTGTGGTATGCATAAGCTGATTGAGGCTCTTTTCCCTTGTAGGCATCAAAAGACCTCAGGAGCATATTATATCTCTTGAAAGCTGGAAGGAAAACCGATGTGATTGGACGGAATACAGGACCGTGTGAGAAAAGAAACTTGGAGGGATCAATTAGAGTTTGTGTGCTTTCGATGAAGATCGTTGTAGCTATTATTGTGAAGTTCCAGTGAATTGTAGTAAGATGAAGACAAGTTTTTTAAGGCATTGAGAAAGTAACATTCTAATGCTTCAGTGAAATTTGAAAAATTTTGAGATTCGGTTGCTGCACAGGCCATCTAACGTGAGCTAATTATTGTTGGGAGGGAGAGAGACTTCTATCAAAATAAAAACAACAATGAACGGTGGATTCATCGGCAAAGGAGTTGTGAGGGGAAGAAGTAATAGAGAGATGGTCATTAATAATAAAACAAAGAAGGGGTTGGAATGGAAACAGATCACAGAGACACCCTGTTTTATAAGATTTAAAGGATGAGCAGTGGCGTTAAGAGTTTAGGGCAGGCCCGAAAAGAGAGCAGAGAGAGGGTCACAAAGAGAGGTTAGATAGCGAAAGAGGGTAGTTGAGAAATCAAGCACAAAGTTCAACACAAGTTTTGAGTACGGGAGAATACCATATTGTCCCATACTATTAAGTGTGAATGAGAGAGAGAGAGAGAGAGAGAGAGAGAGAGAGAGAGAGAGAGAGAGAGAGAGAGAGAGAGAGAGAGAGAGAGAGAGAGAGAGAGAGAGAGAGAGAGAGAGAGAGAGAGAGAGAGAGAGAGAGAGAGAGAGAGAAGATAAAAGACGTCTTTGAATGAACTTACAATGTTAGGCTAAGAGCTGGAGTGGTGTAGAATAAGGAACTTAGCGCAGGTCATCTGGTGAGTACAGGAAAAGGTTTAGGCCAATGAGTTGGCGCAGAAAGGTAGAGGCGTCGTTTGCATGCAAATCGGTACTAGAGCAGAGAAGGAAGAAGCAAGTTTTTCAAAATGTCATTAAAGGATGTAAGGGAATAACGTCATCTTCAAAAATTCAGAGATTCATGCAACTTAGATTTCTTCCCGGAACACGTAAAATCTATTCTTCTTGAAACTGAAAACTCTTTTCCCCGTAGAAAATGCAAAATCTTCCTGGTTCAGGAAAAATTGCTTAAGGGAATGCTCCAATTAGCCTCGCAAGCGTCGTTTTCGATAATGCTGTTTTCTATGACTGTAGTTATTGGTTTGGTATTTTCAGAGATTTTTAGAAAATCTATGCTTTTGACATTTGTGAAACTTCACAATTTTTTTTTTTCGAAATGACTTCGAACTTGAAGTATACAAAGATTGGATTATTATCAAAAAGTGCTGGAACGGAATTTTGATATTTGACCTTATCACAGGCATTGGTCGCTTTCAAGAGAAACCTGCTATTTTTGGGTTTTTCAAATTGAAGAAAAATTGGGATATTTTTTTCATGTTTATGACAGTCTGCAGTGAAATTTTCAGGACATTTGTAGTCGAGAGAGATGCACATTTTTTATTTAGATAACATCTTTGTATATGCAGTAGTTTTGAGAATTGTTCTTGGAACAAATGTTTTAAAATTTTTTGGGGGAAATTTCAAAAAAAAATTTCTTTTGAGTATGCAGAAAATTATCTAAGTAAAAAGTGTATCCTGCTTGGAATTCATATATTTGAAGTGTGGGTGTTTGGATCAGGATGGTGAAAAAAAATATAAAATATTCCCAAATTTTCAAACGTTTGTGTATGAAATTTTGTTTTGAATTGTCATTACGCTATAAAAAGATCACTATGATGTAGATGATTGAAAAACATGTTTTTGTTATTATCTATTCTCACTATTTTGTATTTTAAACTTTCTCACATATACTTACTATGTTCCTAGACATATATATATATATATATATATATATATATATATATATATATATATATATATATATATATATATATATATATATATATATATTATATATATATAACTACTATATATATATATATATATATATATATATATATGATATATATATATATATATTACAAGCAATAATTTGCTTTAAATAATAATAAATATAAAGAATGCACGCGTCCTAATATTTAATGCATGTAAATCTTCCCAAAGTGAAAGACCTGTTATTATAATCGAGGATCTTGAGAAACGAATTTTTATTTTTTTATTTTTCCTTTCATTTTCAGTTCTGCAGAAGAAGGAGTGGAAGATTGCTTTTCTTCCTTAGACGACGAAGGAGGCTTCGAAGAGGGAAGAGGTGGACCGGAAAATGGTTTGGCATTGGGATGAGATTCAATAGAGGTGTAATTGGTTTGAAAAGCACTCGCTAAATTAAGGTGCTATTATTAATTAAATAGAATCGTGTTTTTATAAATTATATATTCTTAGTAAGGATGAAATTGTCTTTTTAATAATAATTTATATATATATATATATATATAGCCTTAATATATATATATGTATATATATATATAATATATATATATAATAATAATATATATATATAATAACAATATATAACAACAACAACAACAACAACCTTAACATATATGTATAATGTATATGTATGTAACAACAATATATTATGAGTTAAACTTGTGCGAACTACATAGCCTTAATAATATATATATATATGCTCTAATAATAACATATAAATATATATATATAATATGTATATGTATAACACTTTATATATATATATATATATATTTATCTTTCTGTATAACAATAATAACTAATATGTTGGAAAATA
>JABUQX010143746.1:2500-14464 GCA_015478945.1 Trachelipus rathkii
AATAAACAAATAAATTAATTTTAAGCAGACGTTTCGTGATTAATGGCAATATACGTTTTCAAATGCTGAAAATAAAACAGCAAACTCAAAGTTTATAGTATAAATATAACGCAATAATTTACTTAAAAAAAACTACTAATACTACATAAATTCAAATAGCGTAAAGTGTAATAATTATAATATATATATATATATATGGACAATATTTACTTATATATATATATATGTATATACTATATATATATATATAACATATTATATATATATATATATAATATATATATATATATATATATATATTTATATAATATATATATAAATCTATATATATATATATATACTATATATATATATATATATATAACCTTAACTGTAATAATAACCAATAATAACTATTTATATAATATAACATATATATATATATATATATATATATATATATATATATAATATATATATATATATATGGACAAAGTTATAACGGGTACACGGAACAGAGTCGGATCAAAAAAGTTTTCTTAGTTATCTCCAGCGATTACATAAATGAATTTCTAGGAGAGAATGATTTTCCTCTCCCTATGTTCTAGGGGTCAAATGAGGTTAGGTTGGAGTTGGTTAGGTTAGGTTAGGTTAGGTTAGATTAGAGTTACAAATAGGTTAGGTCAAGATCAGGGTCAGGTCAGGTCATGTCCAAGTCAGGTCACCCCTAGGAAAAATTCATTTCACCCCAAGAACATCTGTTTAGCATCTTATATAGAGGCTATCTGTGATTTTTATCCAACCTCTGTCCAACATCCCCCTGAAGGGGAGCCCTATGGGAGGTAACTATGCTGCTATATATATATATATTTATATATACTCTTAGCTGCGCATATATGCTGCTGCTTATACTCTGCTGCTGCTGCTGCTCTGCACTGTACTCTGTATATATATATAGTGTCTTCTCAGTTTTAGGATCAACACATTATATTTTTCTTGTGAAATAAACACATTCGGACGAGTTTTTTACTTATGACTTAATGTAAATACTATGATGTAAATGTAACAGTGCGAAAGTTTACAAAGGTAATAATGTGTTTTTTTAATTGGAATAAATATTTTATTTTTAATTAGAAAATTTTTGTACGTTGTTTATCTATTTTCTTCTATTTTACTTAGTAACGATGTGTTCTTTGTTTAACGCATTGCATCTTTAGGAGTTTTTAAAGTGAAATAGAAACTTGCCGCTGCTTACAAGAAAAACTATCATTCCAAAAGCAAAATGTGAAAAAATAACCATAATATGATGTTAATTTATAAGGGTGGCAACAAAATAGTTTGGCGTTGTTTTAAAAATATATGTCGGTATGAAAAATCATGGTTCGATGGAGCTTGTTCTCGCGCCATTCAGGAGAGAGAGATTTACGTATCGGGTATGGAAAAACTCTCATTCTCCTATCACTCTTACTAATTTTGATTCTGCTCGGAATCGTTGCAGGGATACTATTCGACAGGCTAAGCGCACTTTTACTAAAAGAAAGTGCGACAACCTGCTTTTTACCCTACTGATAAAAATTTCTCCCCTTGCAAAAACATCTCTAACAACTTTGTAAATCTGCTGCTTTCCTCCCCTTATTCGCTCTGACGTTTCTGTTGCTAACTCTCCTTCTGAAAAGGCCAATCTCTTCGGCCCTTTTTTCATCAAATTCTACCCTGGACGATTTTAGCATCCTCCTCCTACTCCTTCTCTCTCAGGTTTCCCTTTACCTTTGATTACACATGATCGTGTGCATGGTATCCCTGAGATCTGTGAGCGTCAGAGTGGCTAATGGCCCGGATAGCGCATTCTCCCCGTGTTTTGAGGGAGTGTGCTTCTGAGCTGGCGCCTGTCACTCATTCAACTCTACTCTCTATGTCTTAATACTATTACTCAGTGCTGGAAGCGCATATATCCAACCAATCCCGAAAAAAAGGGTGGCCGCTCTGATCCTTCAAACGCTACCGCCCCTTAGCTCTCACTTGTATTCTTTCTAAAATCTTTGAAACCTAACAACTTTCTATTTCCTGGATCATCTGGGTCTCAATTCACTTTCTTTCAGATCATCAGTATGGCTTTCGTCGCTCGAGGTCAACCGGTGACATACTTTCCTATAACTGATTTTTGGTCTTCTGCCCTTAGGGACCATGTGGAGTCTTGCGGGTGGTGGCACTTGATATATCAAAGGCTTTTGATCTTGACCGGTTTTGGCACGCGTCACTGCTCGTAACTCCCTTCTTTGGATTTTCCTCCTTCTCTTTGCTTCCTCTTGTCTAGTTTTCTCTCCAATCGCTCTATATCAGCTTTTCAGTTGATGGGCGACCTCTTCCTCCATTCCTGTTAATTGTGGTTCCGCCAGGTTCTGTTCTATCTCCAACTTTATTCCTACTTTCATCAACGATCTCTCAGCTGTACTTCCAACTCTGTTCACTCTTTTTCCGGTGACTCAACTCTTCACTCTTCTGCCCACTTCAAATCTGCTCTCCCCTCTTTATTCTAGGTTGCATATAATCTTTATGCTCGGATTCTATTCTTGAAATCGATCTGGATGGGATTTCCCCGGTGGGGTCACCGCAACCTTTTAAAAATTCAACTCTTTCAAAACTCAACTTCTCTACATCTCCCTCTCAAAAGCACCTCAACTTTTTCCTATTTCCCTTCAGGAAACTCTGGCTGCGTCTCTCCTGTGAACCAACATAAGTATTCTTGGTCTTAACATAAACAATAAATTGTCTTGGAAACCTTATATTTCAATGGTTGCTAAGGTGGCTTCAAAGAAACTGGGAGTTCTATTCAGGTTGCGTGAATTTTTTTCCTCTGCACAGCTACTCCAGTTATATTAAGGGCCTTATTTGCCCTTGTATGGAGTACTGTTCTCACATTTGGGGGGGGGCTCCGGCTCCACCCTTCTATTGGATAGGGTTGAGTTCTAAAGCCCAGAGACTAATAAACTGTCCCCTACTTTCTAACTCTCTTGACCCACTGTTTCTGCGACGTGACGTTGGAGTACTATCTCTTTTGAAACGGTAGACTGGGGAGTTGGCCACTCGCATTCCTCCTCCATTGCGTCGCCCTCGTAGCCACAAGGGTACCCCACTCTCCGCATGATTTGCGTGGTATTGAGAACTAGACTTATTCGGTGTGGTGCCCACTCTTTCTTTCCAGCTACTTCCTATTCTAATGAAAAACACACCCTCATTTAATGGTCACTCAGGCTATTTGATTTATGACTTAATGTAAACATTGCGAAGCTTTAGAAAGGTTGTGTTCTTTTTATTAGAATATATATTTATAGTTTGGCGTTGTTCTAAAAAGATATGTCGGCATGAAATATCTGTACGGAAAGACACATGGTTTGAAGGAACAAAATTGGAACTGAGAAATATAATTTTATTCATATATTGCTGGTGCAATGAGGAAACATCCGTAAAGTTTTGCAAAGAGCAGTTAAATATTAACAAAAGTACAACAGTCGATTAAAATAATTACATTGCTCAACACAATTTTTTGGTGCCTTCGATTGTTTTATTGCTCCTAGGTAATTTTGTGCCACAGAATCCAAAAATGTAGTCAGATTTTGCCTAACAGATCTGGTTTTTGAGATAAGCTATATTGGCTTCTTCTAGAATAAAATCATCTTATTTTGTTAAATTTTGTTACGTACATTTCACGGTATTACTATTACTGTTTGCTACAACTGCCAGTTAAAATAACAAAAATTATAAAGAAAGGTATTTACTTAAGGAAATAGATATATACATCGGTCAGTTATTATCACCTTAAAATTTTCTTTTATTAGGGTTTTTAGCATGGAGTTTACTAGGACAGTCTCGCCAAAGACTCCAACAGTAGTCGGCCATCATGTCGGTATTCCACCTCCCTTAATATCATTCTTCAATAGTTTTAATATCCTGATGGAATCTTTCCCCCTGTTCTTCATTAACATCACAAAGGTTTTCAGGAAAGTGATCTAAGTGGTTGTGGAGGAAGGGAATTTTTATGCTCATGTTACAACCGAGATTATTAAAGTTAGAAACTATATTTTTCACTAATTCTATGTAATTCTCTGCCTTATGATTTCCAAGAAAATTTTGTACCACTTGAACAAATGAACACCAAGCGTTAGATTCAACCTTGTTTATTGATGAGGTATAAATTGTGCATCTTTAATAAGTAGCCTTATCTGAGGACCGTCAAATATTCTGGCTTTAAGTGTTTCCGTACTAATCCCAGGAAATATACGGGACAAGTAGCCAAAACAAGGTCCATTTCGATTTAAAGTCTTTACATATTGCTTCATAAGCCCTAGTTTCAAATGCAAGGGTGGAAATATGATTTTCTCTCTCCAACCAAAGGTTCGTTGTTAACGTTTTGTATTCCTGGAATCATGACATTCTTACAGGCCAATTTCTGTTAACCTACTGCTGATCCTTAGTTCTGCTGTCCCAAAGACATAAAAAAATCCTTAATACTGATAGAATGACCAAGGGGTATAGAGTCATGTTTGTTGCCGCTGTGTAAAAGAACACATTTTAATTTCTGTTTCGAACTGTCAATAAAAACGCAGAATACCAGTTTATTTTCCTGAGAGAAAAAGGGCAGTAGATCCTTATCTCTGTTACGATAAAAGGTAATATTAATATCTGAATGAAGTAGTTTCTTTTTATTTAACCTGGAGGCAAGTAATTCGGAAGACTCCTTTGAGAGGTTCAGGTCTCTAATGAGATCATTCAGTTCTTGTTGATTGAAACATTGGGGACTTGCTGAAGCTTCTTCAAAATCACTGTCGTCTTCTGATTTCATGCATTGACCTTCGTCAGACATAGATTTATCTGTATCATCTTCTGTTGAATGATGGAATGGGTATTTCTTCACAATGAGGTACAGGTCGCCTAGCTGAATCTAGATCAGGATATGTCCATTTGTGTCTATTGTTCCGATTGATGCCTTTGATATTTACGAGATAAAAATAGCAGTCATCGTAATGATTTTTTTTGGGTTCCCTCCAAATCATTGGTACTCAAAACTTTAAGCACTTCCTCTTTCCAACTGTCCACTGTCGCAAATGTTCAATGCATGTTTTACATACGAAATGTGGAGCCCAATATTCATCCTGGTACCCCAGCTTGACACTAAAATAGACCAGATAAAACCTTTTCACAAGTCACAACTAGGTTTTCTACTTTCTTTCACAGTGTATTCACCACATACGTTACAAAACACGTCTGGATGATTCACACAGCTACGTCTGCTTGTGGAGGCCATGGTTTTAATTCAATGTTATATTACTAAATAACGAGAGTAGTAGGGCGGGGATATTGGAGCACGATTTTTACCTGACCTTTTTTGACCGCGACCTTTTGGGCCTTGACCTTTTGGTCAACCCAAATTTTTGAGAACCCTAAATTTTTGAGAACCCAAATTTTTGAGAACCCAAATTTTTGAGAACCCAAATTTTTTGAGAACCTAATTTTTAACCCTTCGAAAGAAGGGTTGCATAAACTATTGCGTCAGCAACCGTTTGTACATACCCACCCTAGTTTTCGATGAACCTTTGGTCTTCCATGATTGTTTTTACTGACAAATAACCGCCGGTCTTCCATGGAGTCATTTTATTACCTAATTTCGACCAACCCTTTGGTCTTCCATGGGTCAATTTGGCCCACCTTTTTTCGACCAACCTTTGGTCTTCCATGGGTCAATTGGCCACCCTAATTTTTGGCCACCGTTTAGGGGCTTAGCCTATTTTTTGATTAACCTTGTTTGACATGATATTTCGGCCTTGATACAGTATCTTACATGGGTCAATTTTGGCCCACGGTAATTTTTGGCTACCCTTTAGGGGCTTAGCCCGTTTTTGATGTCTTTACCTTGTTTGACCATGATATTTCTGCCTTGACCTTGCCATATACCATGGGTCAATTTTGGCCCACGGTAATTTTTTGTCCTTCCTTTAGGGGCTTAGCCCTTTTTGATGTCTTAACCTTGTTTGACCATGATATTTCAGCCTTGGCCTTGCCATATACCATGGGTCAATTTTGGCCCACGCCAATTTTTGGCCACTCGTGTCCCACCCGTCACATATTTCGTTCCTAACTTGAACGTATGTATCTAGTGATGTTCTATTAGTGTTCTATGATTATTCTATGAGTGCCGGGTGAGTGCCAAGTGAGTGCCAATGAGTGCCAATGAGTGCCAATGAGTGCCACATAGTGCAAGTGAGTGCCACACGTAGTGCCAACTGAGTGCCACTTTTCAAGCCTTTTCTAGCCTCCCTGAGCCTAGAATAGCCCTAATATGGGTGTCTACCCCTAGGTTATAAGGTATGAGGAATCGATTGGTGTATATTACAAGTTGCTAGGATGCTTCCTACTATGAGTTAGTCTTTTTCTAACACTTATACACACTATGTCACTTATACACACATACACTACGACACTTATACACACATTCACTATGACACTTATACACACTAGGACACTTATAAGCACTTACACTCGTCCATAGACACTTACTTACACCCACACCTTGATATTTGATGCCTCAACTTTGATGCCTCAACTTTGATGCCTCAGCATTGATCCCTCAACTTTGAAGGTTCATCTTTGATGACTCATCTTTGATGACGTCATCTTTGATACCATCTATATTGATGATTCACCTTTGATACATTTTCTAACCTTTTCTAGACTTTTCTACCCTCCATCATAGAACAGAGTTAATATTAATGTCTTCCCCTAGATCATAAGCTACCCACCAGGGCGCAGCGTGAGCCCTCAGCGCAAAGGCAGTCAACCCCGCACCCGCAGGTGCGCCCCGCCGCATCCCCTCCCACCGCGTGCGCCCGCAGGCGCAATATTTCCGCGTTCCCGCCCGCCGCGTGCGCCCGCAGGCGCAATATTTCCGCGTTCCCGCCCGCCGCGTGCCCCGCAGGCGCAATATTCCCGCGCGAATGAAAAATATATATACTATAAGTCAGTGGTTTTCAAACTGTGTGCCGCGGCACCCTGGGGTGCCGCGAGTTATATTTGCGGGTGCAGCGCTCAAACGAAATGTCTTCTCAGTTCAAGGAAATTATTGCTCAGAAAAAAATTAAAAATTATTCAAATCTTGTGGTATTTTTTTCTTAGCCTTAGACTCTTAGAGAACAAATATTATATATATATATATATATATATATATATATATATATATATATATAACAATATATATATATATATATAACTGCTATATATATAATATATATATATATGATATATATATATATATATATATATATATATATATATATATATATATATATATATATATATATATATATATATATATATATATATATATATATATATTTTTATTTATTTATTTTTATATAATATGGGTGCCTTGAACCTAAAAAGTTTGAAAACCACTGCTATAAGTCATTCATTTTTATTTCATACTTAAACATTTCAAAGAATTTCTTTTCAAATATACTATGATTCATTCATTTTTCATACTTAAACATTTTTATTAAAAACATTTTCGCGAACCTAAAACTGTAACTCATTACAGACCTATTATTTAACACATATATTTATTAACATTATTTTTACTTAATACTTTTTAATTTATAAATTTTTAAAAATTGTATGTAAGAAGAAAAAATCCAGAGTGTCTGATATATAATCATTTTATTTTACTACAATTGTACGAAATATTTATTAAAAACATAAACTTTACATACCTTAAAGCAGTAAATCAGTAAATCAATAGAGGTGTTACCTAACACCTAAGGGATTAGTATGCTTTTGTTTTACTGCTTTACTGCTTTAACTTTCTGCTTTACTGCTTTAACTTTCTGCTTTACTGCTTTAACTCACTGCTTTACTGCTTTAACTCACATACATTACATACCTTAAAGCAGTAAATCAGTAAATCAATAGAGGTGTTACCTAACACCTAAGGGATTAGTATGCTTTTGTTTTACTGCTTTACTGCTTTAACTTTCTGCTTTACTGCTTTAACTTTCTGCTTTACTGCTTTAACTCATGTTTTACTGCTTTAACTCATATGTTTTACTGCTTTAACTCATATATTTATTAACATTACATACCTTAAAGCAGTAAATCAGTAAATCAATAGAGATGCTACATATCACCAAGGGGATTAGTATGCTTTTGTTTTACTGTTTTACTGCTTTAACTCATGTTTTACTGCTTTAACTCATATGTTTTACTGCTTTAACTCATATATTTATTAACATTACATACCTTAAAGCAGTAAATCAGTAAAATCAATAGAGTGTGACCTAACACCAGGAGGGATTAGTATGCTTTTGTTTTACTGCTTTACTGCTTTAACTCATGTTTTACTGCTTTAACTCATGTTTTACTGCTTTAACTCATATGTTTTACTGCTTTAACTCATATGTTTTACTGCTTTAACTCATATATTTATTAACATTATGTTTTTTATTTCGTTTTAATACTTTTTATTATTATTTTTATTATTTTTATTATTTTATTTTTATTTTTATTATTATACTTAGTGTTATTTACTTCATGCCTATTGTTATTATTATTTAGAACACACATACACACACACACACACACACACACACATTCACTATGACACTTATACACACATTCACTATGACACTTACATTTACCCATAGACACTTACATTTACACTTACACACACACACACACACACAGCTGCCACACTCACACACAGATTTACTTACACTCACACACAGATTTACTTACACTCACACAGATTTACTTACACTCACACACAGATTTACTTACACTCACACACAGATTTACTACACACAGATTTACTCACACACACACAGATTTGCCCACACTCACACACAGGTTGCTTGCACACCCACACACTTACACATCCACACACGCACACTCACTTACACACATATAACGTATAATTTATTAAAACATTTTATGTTTTAATTAAACACGTACATTTATATTACTCATTCAAATATAACTAAAATTATTTCAAAGTTTCTTAAAACTTCTATAATAAATCAATCATTATCTTTGAACAAAGAATTTATTATTAACTGTTAATACTTTTTGTTTATAAATTTTATAACTATCAAGTTTTAAAATAACTTTTACTAGAATTTAAGAAATTTTATTAAAAACATATATTTTACGTACCTTAAAGCAATAAATCAGTAAATCAGTAAGGTAAGCCCCTAGCACACCTCTACACCAAGCTATGCCACGTTTTGTTCTATTGACTTACTGCTTTACATCATCTTTAGCCATGTAATAAGTATAAAAATAACAAAATAAGTTCTTCTCTGCTAACATAACATGTATTTATTAAATCATTCTAAGTTTTTATTTAAAAATAACAATTATTCACTTACATTTATATTATTCGCTCGATGTTAACTAAAAATATTTCAAAGTTTTAAATAATTCGGATTTTCTTTATTATTATTATTATTATTATCTGTACATTGACAATCCATCACGAGAAAACACAACAACCACTCCTTACAGATACGAAACTGACCTCTCTGTAAAATGTGTTGAAATAACTTTACTTTAGGCTAAATTTAGGATAATCCTTTTGTAGCCCAGGGCGATTTAAGCCTAATTCAGGTCAAAATATATTTCAAACTGACCTTTTCTGTAAAATGTGGTGCAATAACTACGTTGGGCTAGAATTTGAGCTAAATTTAGAGATAAACCTTTTTGTATCCCATGATGATTTAAATACCAGGTCAAAAGGTAATTCCCGTATAGACAAGAATCATTGTTATTATTATTTTTATAAATATATTTCAAACTGAAACATGCTGGATCGGTAAGATCCTTTAAGCAGGTAAGAAGGAAATGTTTTCCTTACTTGTGATTGGTCGGAGTAATCCATATCTCTATATGACCTCGTATGTGATTGGTCGAGAATTATTTTATCGTCTTTTGAAAATTAACTTTGTTCTTTAAACTTGCATTTGAGCAGGTGTGTTTTATTATCTTTTAGAGACCCAAACTCATTTAAAATCATAGTCATTTTAGCTGTTAAACGGTGCACAAATTCTCTGATTTGTATTAAAAGTGTTTTTATTTTTACTAAAGTGTATATCATATTTATAATAAATACTTACATTGAGGAATAATTATTAATTTACTAGAATAGATAATAATTAATTCACTAGATTTATAGTAGATCACGTGAAGCAAAACGCAAGAGCGCCCGCAAGCGCGACCCGGTGCGGAACCGACGCATGAACCCGCCGGCGTAATATTACTACGCGGTCGCAAAAATATGGAGCGTTGTATTTCAAAGTGGTAGGGCATACATCCTAGAGGTTGATATCTTTTGGACACCGTCCCATTCAGTATGTATAATATTAGTTTAAAAGTATCAATTATATTTACGAACCTTATAACATGTGCTCAAGCGCATTAGTTTATTAAAGTACATCAGTGTTTATTACAAACCAAGGGAGATATTCTCGATGGTTGCCGAATGCATACAACATCTGATATAGAAGAGGTATGAACATACATACTTCGATGTAATTTTGAAGTATAATGATATGATACCAATACTGGAAATCATAAAGAGAAATTACGGTTTGTACAATGAGGGGAAGTTTATTATGCATGTACACGCATTGTGTATTTAATTAATTAATATAGTAGTATGTAATAATGTTTTAGATTAAACAACTTTTTTCATAACTTATACATAGAGAAGATAAAACCGTAAAGACATACCTTGAAAAGGAGGGAATGGGATAACTTCTATACATTAACTCTACGTCATTATAGGTGTAACTTTAGGGCGCTATAAAAAACATTTTACATTCAGCAAAAATAATAAGATCTTTAAAGGCATACACAAAGAGGAACATGGCTGCATTAAGGCCGAATTATTTGTTTATTTCCTCAATTATAACTTTAAATCACAAATAAAACAAAACTGCTTTCTACAAAACAAAATGTTCTTTTCAAAACTAAATGTTTTCAAACTTTACCAGTGAAATGGTATTTTCTATAAATAAAATTAAAAATGTTCAAGTAAGGAAATAAAATGAACGATTCATAATATAGGAAACGGTATATTTAGAAAATACAAAAATGATGTAATGAAAGTTTAAAACGTTTTTCACCAAGAAAATATTTCGCGAAAAAATAGTAATAATACGCCGGCGGGTTCATGCGTCGGTTTCGCACCGGGTCGCGCTTGGGCGCTCTTGCGTTTTACTTCACGTGATCTACTATAAATCTAGTGAATTATTATTATCTATTCTAGTGAAAATTAATAATTATTCCTCAATGTAAGTATTCATTATAAATATATACACTTAGTAAAATAAAACACTTTAATACAAATCAGATAACATGTGCACCGCTTAACAGCTCAAATGACTATGATTTTAAAATGAGTTGGGGTCTAAAAGATAATAAAACACACCTGCTCAAATACAAGTTTAAAGAACAAAGTTAATTTTCAAAAGGCGAATAAAATAATTCTCGACCAATCACATAGAGGTCATAGAGATAAGGATTACTCCGACCAATCACAAGTAAGGAAAACATTTTCTTCTACCTGCGTAAAGGATCTTACCGATCCAGCATGTTTCAGTTTGAAATATGTTTATATTATAATAATAACAATGATTCTTTGTCTATACTGGAATTACCGTTTGACCTGGTATAAATCAGCATGGGATACAAAAGGCTTATCTAAATTTGAGCTAATTTCCCAGGCCTAACGTAGTTATTGCACCCATTTTACAGAAAAAGGTCAGTTTGAAATATATTTTGACCTGGAATTGGGCCTAAATCGCCCGGGCTACAAAAAGGATTATCCAAAATTTAGGCCAAGTAGTTATTTCAATACATTTTACAGAGAGAGGTCAGTTTCGTATCTGTAGGTGCGGGTTGTTGTGTTTTCTCGTGATGGATTGTCCATGTACATAGATA
>JABUQX010143749.1:0-5000 GCA_015478945.1 Trachelipus rathkii
TAACAACTGATTTACGTAGCATTTAGAGTATCATTTCGGATAAACATAGCGCAAAATGAGTTCTTTATATACTAACCATCGAATATATGCTTAACCAACAAAGCTTTAGCATCAATAAAGCTAACATATCTTAACCGCAACTAAGAATATTTTGTACAAAGGCAAACTTAACATACATCGCGTATGAATAATCAGCTAACATCCTGAAAATTCCCTACTTATCAAAGGTAAAGTAGCTAATAGGTCATACAATACTCAATATGTTCCCACTTTTCTCGCATATCAGCAACAGGTAAAACCGCATCATCTAACAAAATCCCTCAACAAAGTGACCAATCTATCAAAGATACCAACATCTGGAACTACGAATTAACACCATCTTCATCAAAGTGTCACTCGTTTTGAGTATAACATCAATTGAACTATGAATAAACATAGACATTAGCAAAATTCTAAGGCAAACCTAACATTACCCAACAAAAACTTAACCTATGCTCACGTTTCTAACACATCATCGTCAGTTAACACAGTAATATCTTACAAAAACTCATCATTTCTCTAACAAATCAGTGTTATTTTCACATTGTCATAGCAATATTTAACATAACGTACCTAACTTACGAATAAACAGTTTTCATTAATCAAGAGTATCTAAAGCAACACATAACCTTCCGAGAGAAAACCCAGGGGGGATGTGCTCCTTGTAACACCTAACGCTTTCATGAGGTAACATGAAATATTTTTATCCTTACCCTATTTTAGACCCCGTCCCCCTTTCAGAAAATATCATTTCAAAACTGTTAGATTAAGCAACAGCGCATCATACAGAGGCGATTTGATAGCACTGTAAGCACTGTAAGCACTGTAAGATCACAGAGAGTGCGGGCTAGCTCGGGGACCCTGAAGGGTGTAAGAGGTAAGGGCACTGCCCTTTGGGCTGAGCCCTTATGTAACAGGTAAAGACGTATTATCTAACAAAATCCCTTAACAAAATGACCAATCTATCAAAGATACCAGCATCTCGCCCTATGAATTAACACAATCTTCATCAAAATGTCACACGTCTCTAGTATAACATCATTTGAACTATGAATAAACGTAGACATTAACAAAATTCTCGAGCAAACCTGACATTACTCAACAAAAACTTAACCTAGGCTCACGTTTCTAACACATCATCATCAGGTAACACAGTAATATCTTACAAAACTCATCATTTCTCTACCAAATCAGTGCTAATTTCACCCTGTCATAGTAATATTGAAGATAACCTACCTAACTTTCGAATAAACAGGTTTCATTAACCAAGAGTATCTAAATCAACACATTACCCTCCGAGAGAAAACCCAGGGGATGCGCCCCCTGAAAGGGTGTGAATCTTGAGAGGACCACGAAGGGGTGTAAGCGGGCATTACCTCGAAGGAGGTAGGCATGTTGCTCAGGCAGGGCCCAGGCCCACTTACACCCCTTCGGTGATCCCTCTCAGATTCACACCACTCAGGCGCATCTGATTCTGGGGGAACGTGCCGCTGGATATAGCGGTGGCATGAAAACCTGTTCGCCAGTGATGAGGTTATGTTAAATATTGCTGCTGACGGGTACTGATTAATCTGGAAAGCGACGGTTTTTAACAGATGTTTTGTGTGTGTGTTAAAACTGGACGCAATTGGATTTTGTTGGTAATGTCAGGTACTAGAAGAATTTTGTTAATGTCACATTCATGGTTCAAGTGATGAACGCAAGTGATATTGTTTTTGATGGATAATGTCATCTTGTTGAATTGACCAGGGACAGATAATACGTCTTTACCTGACCCACGGGAGCTCGGCAGAACGAATCGCCACTCTTACGCAGCTTTCGTCGTGGTGATAGCCAATTAACTTTGCTTACAATAACATCAAACCGCCTTCTGTATATTGCGCTGTTATCTGCGGACACGACATGATGGCCTGCGAAAGAGGGGGCGGGTGAAACAGGGGTGAGGAGATGACTCATGTTACCTCATGGCGGTCAGATGTTTAGCATCCCGGTCTCTCGGAAGGTCATAATGTTGCTGGGTGCCTGGTGTGTGAAGAAAACTGTTTTATTACATCAAAGACCAGGCGTGCGATTATGTTAAGTATTGCTATGACATGTGAATAACTGATTTGACAGAAATGATGGTTATTTTAATATTACTGTGGGTAACGATGTGAATGAACGCCAGAACAAGTTTTTGTTGAACAGGTTTGCAACAAAATACGCTAGTAATCCATGTTTATTCATGGTTGGTGTCTTTCAAAGCAGTGACATGTGTGGGCAGTGTTGAACTAAACAGTTCCAGATGTTATTGTCTTTGATGAATTGGTCACTTTGACGAGTTTTGAACCAGATGATGCGGTTTGTTGCTGATAGTATGCAGAAAAAAATTGGGAACATAATACCAGTGTTGCTGAACCTATTAACTGCACGCAATAAGCGAAATTTTCAGGATGTTGCTGATTGACCATACGCGGTATATTAAGACTTTCCTTTGTACAAAATATTCTAACAGTTGATTGCCAGCTGTGGGCTCCCTTTGTTGGTTAACATATTCAATGGTTAGTATATAAAGAACTCATTTTGCGCTATGTTTATCCGAAATGATACTCTAAATGCTACGTAAATCAGTTGTTAATGTAAAATTAACATTGATATGTTAGAGATATGCTTGAAAAAATGTGAATAGGTTACGTTTTGTACGCTGTGTTAGGTACTTTACTGCTGTTAAGTATGGAACTTTGTTAATGTTAGTTGTTTATTCGTGATAGATTCGTCGTTGTACATTATTTTCTTAGTCCATATGATGCTATGTTAGCTTTATTAATGTGAAAACCTTGTTATGTTAGCATATATTCGTTGGTTTGTATATAAAGAACTTATCTTTGTACTATGTTATTGTTGTTGTTGTTGTTGTTGTCTAATGAGAATATATACCCTTTTGAACTGATATGGTTCATTCGTACGTCGTATTCTTGTTTACTTTCTTCTGATTGGTTGAAAGAAAGAATCTCATTACATTTAAGGGATGTTTATACACTATTTTCTTCAGTAGGATAGTTTTTCGCAGTGCTGATACGATGATATCTCCCGCATCTCTACGCTTGTTGTTGATATCTTCATGAGGAGTTTCGTTATTCCCAACGATGTGTCATTTATATTTAATCGTAAACCGAATGGCGACTGCTACATTGCTTGTGTTCCTGCCAGAGGGTCAAATATAATAAGTATTGCATCACTTTATGCAAATGGTTAAAGCCTAAAATCATTTTTCATGTTTAGAGTTGGTATTTTCTGAAAGGGGGCGGAGTCTAAAAAGAGATAAGCCTAAAAACTTTACTTTATTCGTCTTTACTCATTAGGTATTATGATTGCTAGGTATGGTTATGATACATTTTTTGATAAATGTTACTGTGTCAATGTAAGATTAATGTTAATATGTTAGAGATATGCTTGGAAAAAGTATAAATAGGTTACGTTTTGTATGTAAAGTTAGTTACTTTACTGGTGTTAAGTGTGGAACTTTGTTAATGTTAACAGTTTATTAGGGCGTAAGATGTGTTAGGTTTGTCGTTGTACATTATTTTCCTAGTTCATATGATGCTATGTTAGCTTTATTAATGTGAAAACATTTTGGTTTGTTAATGAAGTCATTGATGCTATATTACAAGATTTAGACTATGATAGGATTCGTATGAGGATTGGAATCAATTTCACTTTTGGCGATGATCAGTCACCTGACCGGAAATACTATGTAAACATCAGTTACAGGGATATATTAGACAATATTGTGGTGAAAGAGATGACGAGACGCTTGGAAGGATCATTTCAGTCCGGTGACAAGGCAACCTTTACCAAATTCAAAGTAGTAGCTACCGTGTTCATGATAGCTAAAGGAAAAGGTAATGACTGTAAAAGCGAAGCATTCGAGCCCCAAAATCTTAGTTTCAAACATCGTTACATTAGTAAAGTTCATCTAGAGAAAGATGCTGTAGGCTGTGCTTTCAAAGCTGTTGTTTTCCTAAACAGAACAACAGCTTTGAAAGCATAGACTAAAGGTTTAGTAAAGTTCATCTAGAGAAAGATGCTGTAGGCTGTGCTTTCAAAGCTGTTGTTCTGTTTAGGAAAATAACTCGTGATATCATAACCGCAACTAAGAATATAATGTACAAAGGCAAACCTAACATACCTCGCGTATGAATAATCAGCTAACATCCTGAAAATTCCCTACTTATCAAAGGTAAAGTAGCTAATAGGTCATACAATACTCGATATGCACCCACTTTTCTCGCATATCAGCAACAGGTAAAGTCGTATCATCTAACAACTTTACTTTGTTTGCCCTTACCCATTAGGTATTATGAGGGTTAGGTGAGGTTATGCTAAATTTTTTGTTAAATATTACTATGTTAATGTAAAATTAACATTGTCATGCTGGAGATATGGTTGATAAAGTATGAATGGATTATGTTTTTGTGAGTCTTGTTAGTTACTTTACTGGTGTTAAGTGTGAAACTCTGTTAACGTTAACCATTTATTCCTGTTTAAGATGTGTTAGGTTTCTCGTTGGGGGTTATATTCATAGTTCAGATGATGCTAAGTAAGCCTTATTACTGTGAAAACTTTGTTACGTCAGCATATATTGGCTGATGTTTGTATAAAGAACTTGATTTTATGTTATGTTTATCCGAAATGATACTCGAAATGTGACAAAAAAACCAATAGATCAATAGATCACAGATGGTCAGGAGGGAGGTTGGATGGGGCTTGAATGGTGGTTTGATTTACTGATTTACTGCTTTAGGGTATGTAAAAACGTAAATTTGTAAGTTATAAACAAAAAGAATAAGAAATTTTATTTATTTATTTATTTATTTATTTATTTTTTATTTCTTGATGGTTCTGAAACCATTATTTTCGAAATCTACAGACCCAATAACCTATAAAGACACCACCATTGTATCATTACACACAAATATTTA
>JABUQX010143750.1:7500-17500 GCA_015478945.1 Trachelipus rathkii
ATAATTTGTTTACCAAAATATGCATTAATCATTGAAATCAAAATATAATATTAGATCAACATTACAGCTATTTATTATATTAATTATAACATAATATAATATAATCAAAACCCCAACCAGTATTCTTTAACAGAAATATATTATAAACTTTCCAATATATATTAACAGCAAATTAAATAACATAAGACACAGTATCGAAAGCTAAAAATTTCATCAACTTCAAAATATTTTTATTTTATTTTTAAGGGTGTACTACAGTTGCTGTTAAGATGCTTAAAAGTAACAGCACAACAGCAGAACTTTCAGATCTTTTATCAGAATACGATCTCTTGAAAGAGGTCACACATCCCAATGTTGTTCGTTTAATGGGCGCCTGTACGAAAAAAGGTGGCCCAGTTTATCTCATTATGGAGTATTGCAAATATGGCTCTTTGAGGTATGTTATACATATATATATATATATATATATATATATATATATATATATATATATATATATATATATATATATATATATATATATATATATATATATATATATATATATATATATATATAATAATATATAATAATATATATATATATATATATATATATATATATATATATATATATATATATATATATATATATATATTATAATATATATATATATATATATATATATATATATATATATATATATGTAATAATATATGTAATAATATATAATATATATATATATATATATATATATATATATATATATATATATCATCCTACACCTCACCCAAAGACTGAGGGTAAGGTGCTATACATGCACTGGAAACAGAAAGTAGTAGAAGAATATGAAACAAGTCGAAAAGAAATCCCATTCTTTACCTCTCCCTTTATACCTTTTAGTAAGAACTCGTCGCAGTCAGAAAAATCCACCCAAGAGCTTCACGTTCTGCGACGGACCCGCACTATGGGATCTCGTCAATGTATGGTTCATCCCTTGGTTTAGGTGGGCCACAACCATATCCCCTCACAAAATTCCGCCATTTACTCCTATTATGCACCTTTCTTCTCGCCTCTGCCAAACTCACATTCCTCTCTTCCGGGCATTTCTTTAACGACTCAATCCACTTTTTCTTCTTTCTCCCAGCAGGTTGATTCCCATCACACTCACCACTATAAATCCGCTTAACCAAGCGGCTATCATCCATCCATTCCACATGACCAAACCATCTCAATGCACTTTAATTTATTCTTTCATTTATTCCTATCTTCACGCCATACAACTCTCTAATGAATTCATTCCTCATTTTAGCAATTCTTCTCACACCTAACACGCCCCTAAGATTGTCCATCTGAACATATTGTACCTTAGATCTATACCTCTTATTTCAGACCACAGTTGCACCACTATACATTAACACAGGTAAAGACATACCCTTTAGCAAAACCCTATCTCTCTCAAGACTTAGTCCCTTTACCTGAACCAAGGATTTAATTGCACCAGACACCTTCCCACCATTCACAACTTTCCTACTACACTCTGCATCATCCGTTCTCTTTTCATCCAACATATATCCTAAATATTTAAACTCAGACAGTTGTTCCAGTTGCTCACCATCCAACATAACTTCACACTGAGAACTGTCCTCACTCACCAACAACAACTTTATCCTTATCTACATCTACTTTCAAACCCCTCCTTTTACACACCCTGCCAAATCCCTCAACCAATCTTCTCAAACTCTTTTCAGATTCGCCACACAAAACCAGATCATTTGCATATAATAGGTAGGGCACCCTCCACTCTCTTCCATTCTCCATCATTCTAACACCTTACCCTGCCACCATTCCTCTAATTCTTTCATAACCCCGTCAATATACAAATTGAATAACCAAGGATGCATAACACATCCCTGCCTCACTCCGCTCTTAATATTAAACCAATCACTTTCAACTCCATTTATTCTTACACACGCTTCACTAATATTATAATTCACTTAAATAATATTTATTCTTCTCTCTCATTTTTTTAAATCATATTCTTCAATGTAAAGACTTGATCCTCACATCCTCAACCACTTCTAAGCGCACCTTGTTCTTCACCAATCAGTTCCTCAGTCACTCGACGAACTCTTTCTACCATAATACCCTACAACACTCAATAAACTAATTCCCCTATAATTCTTACAGTTGCCCTTATCCCCTTTACCCTTATTTAAGGGTACTATTTCTGTTCTCCTCCAATCCCTCGTAAGTATACCCTTCATAAACGTTTTGTTACACAACTTCCAGATCCACTCAATCACCATCTCGCCTTCGTACTTGTTCATTTCACCAGTGATTTCATCTATACCTTTAAATTTAAAATTCTCCAACTTTCTCACTCTACCTATTACCTTCTCCTTACTAATTGGCCTCATCCCCAAAATACCCATTCCTTCTTGCACAAACAAACTCACACATTCGCTATCACCTCTTCATTACTGCTAATGTTATGCAGATTTTCGAAGTGTTCCCTCCACACTCTCCTCACATCCATTTCTTTAGTTACGAAAGCACCATCCCTATTCATTACTCTAAGCAGATTCCCCCTCCCCTATTCTTATTCTTAACCTTTCGCGCTTCCTTTCAGAAGAGCTTCCTATTTCCTTGTAAGTAATCATTCATACTCCTTCCAAACTGATCATTTACTTCTTTTTTTTCCTCCTACGTATGCATTTTTTAGTATTCCTTTTTTCCTCCTTACACAATTCCAGACACCTTTCTTTTGAGATCTCCTCATTCGCTTTTAGTACATTTAACCACTCTTCTAATTTACCTTTAACTGGTTGTATCAACTCCTCATTCCACCACTCACTGTTAACATTCTGACTTCTTATTTAGCATATCCACATACATCTTTTACACTATTAACAACCGCTTCCTTCATTTGCTTCCAGATTTGTTCAGTTCCAATTTGCTCACATTCAACTGATTTATTTGCAAGCGCTCTTAAAAACTTATCATTATTACCTTGTTCACCTAATTTTTCACTCTTAATTCTAACCATTTCCCTCCTTATCATCTTCCTCTCCATTCAAGCCCCCACTAACTTAATTATACTTAAAACAACATAATGATCTGATAATCCCATTCCTAACCCCTTTCCTGATTTAACATCCAACACATGCTTCAACATCTCCTTCTTTACCAACACAAAATCAATCATACTTTTGACATCGATAAAATCTCTACCTACACCAACTTTAGTATACTTATGAATACTCTTGTGTATAAAGAAATTATTACATACACACACACACTTCTCTCCTCGCAGAAATCAATGAGCTTCCTGCCATTCTCATTTTTCCCGACACCCTAAAACCACCTGTAATACCATCCCTTTTTTGATCACCTATCCAACCATTTAGGTCACCCAACACAATTAATCTGAAGTTCCTACTCATCACATCCAAAACATCATTCAGATTATCCCAGAAAATTTCACTCTCTTCAACATTACCCACAGATGGATCATATGTCACAACCACACACAACTTGACCTTTTCAAACTTATATATATATATATATATATATATATATATATATATATATATATATATATATATATATATATATATATATATATATATATATATATATACATATATATATACTATATATATATATATATATATATATATATTTATATATATATATATATATATATATATATATATATATATATATATATATATATAATAATATAATATATATATATATATATATATATATATATATATATATATATATATATATATATATATATGTATATATATATATATATATATATATATATATATATATATATATATATATATATATAACTCATATATATATAATATATATATATATATATATATATATATATATATATATATATATATATATATATATATATATATATATATATATTCCGTCTTTTTTATATGTATAATAAAATTCGGCAATTCATATAGAGATTAAGATCCTAAATCGAAAAGCCTAAGACCTAGGTATTTTAATCTTTAAAACAAATATTTGTAATTAAGTCTGCCCTTCTGCCCTTCTACCCTTCTGCCCTTCTGCCCTTCTGCCCTTCTGCCCTTCTGCCCTTCTGCCCTTCTGCCCTTCTGCCCTTCTGCCCTTCTGCCCTTCTGCCCTTCTGCCCTTCTGCCCTTCTGCCCTTCTGCCCTTCTGCCCTTCTGCCCTTCTGCCCTTCTGCCCTTCTGCCCTTCTGCCCTTCTGCCCTTCTGCCCTTCTGCCCTTCTGCCCTTCTGCCCTTCTGCCCTTCTGCCCTTCTGCCCTTCTGCCCTTCTGCCCTTCTGCCCTTCTGCCCTTCTGCCCTTCTGCCCTTCTGCCCTTCTGCCCTTCTGCCCTTCTGCCCTTCTGCCCTTCTGCCCTTCTGCCCTTCTGCCCTTCTGCCCTTCTGCCCTTCTGCCCTTCTGCCCTTCTGCCCTTCTGCCCTTTTTTCCTTCATCCCTTCTGTTCTTTTGCCTTTTTGCCTTTTGCCCTTCTGCCCTGTTGCCCTTTTTTCCTTAAGCCCTTCTGCCCTTCTGCCCTTCTGCCCTTCGGCCCTTCTGCCTTTCTGCCCTTCTGCCCTTCGGCATTTGGGTGAGTCTTTTGCTCTGGCGCTAGGCATATCGAAGCCTTCGATAGAGTCTGGCACAAAGCTTTGATTTCTAAACATTCCTCTTTCGGTATCTATCCTTCTATCTGATTTCCTTTCCGGTCGTTCCATAGTAGCTGTTGTAGATGGCCACCGAGTATCCTTTAAATCTATAAATGGTAGTGTTCCTCAGAGTTCTGTCCTACCTCTAATTCTTTTTAAACTTTTCATTAAAGAACTTCTTTCTATTTCTCACTAATCCATTACTATGCTAGCGACTATACCCATCAATACTCCATTCATTTGGAAGATGTTCCTACCAACAGCAAAAAGCTTGCGGTAGAAGGGCAGCCTTCAAGCATTTAACCTCCAATCATTCTCGAATTTCAAATTGGGTCATTAAGAAAAAGGTTGTTTTCAATGCCTCAAAAACTCAATTTCTTCATGTTTTTATTTGACATAATCTTCCACACAACCACGACAACATCTTCGAAAACACAAAACTTAAACCTTCGTCTGTCCTTAATATGCTTGGTGGTTTTTTTTTTCGTGATTTTAATTTAGAGGATCACATTGCTTCTCTTTCTAAATAAGCTTCTACGAGGTTAGGTGTTTTGAAGCACCTTAAGAATTTATTCACACAATCCCCTGTTACTTGCTTTTAAAGGGGTGTCGTTTGCCTCTGTATGGAGTGTGCCTAAGACTCAAACGTCTCTCCATGAAAAGGTGGAGACCAGTGCTTTTCATCTTATCAACTCTCGCTCTCTCTCTCTCTCTCTCTCTCTCTCTCTCTCTCTCTCTCTCTCTCTCTCTCTCTCTCTCTCTCTCTCTCTCTCTCTCTCTCTCTCTCTCTCTCTCTCTCTCTCTCTCTGCCTGTGGAATTGCTGCTTCACTCTTTTTATTATATCGCTATTCGAGTGGACACTGATCTTCTAAAATTTCCAGTTGCATTTATCCACCATTGAGACGGGCTTGTGCGACACGTGTGCCTTTCTTCATTGTTTTATCCTTTCTCTATACACTCTCTGATCCTAGACTTAACAGCTATGCTCATTCTTAAATGCAGTCCACTGGTAAAGTCTTAAACACACTCCCATTATCTATTTTCCCAACTACCCTTGACTTGAACACCTTGAAATGTCGTGTATCGGAATATCAGCATCTCGGCCATTAAATTGGTTCTGACTTGGGCACTTCCTTCAACTCTGGTGGAAATTGATTGGTAACAGTCCTTTGCCCACCAAATGGGATATTATATATATATATATATATATATATATATATATATATATATATATATATACTTATATATAAATTATATATATATATATATATATATATATATATATATATATATATATATATATATATATATATATAGATAAATATACTATATAAGTTTTAATAACACTCTTCATAGTTATATAAAAATATATATATATATATATATATATATATATATATCATATATATTTTCACATGTTACCACCACTCACGGGCTGGGCCTTTTCAGAGAGGGCGAAAAGAAAATGCAAGAAAGCCCACAGAGCAATCCGTCCCACAGATGGGCGCAGATGTGGGTTTTAAGGAAGAGGAATATTAAATACAGTTGGAAAAACAGAAGATGGCAAGGAGTTCCACAGAACAGAGGTGGCTGGAAAGGAGGAAACACAACGAACAAGCCTGGGATTTTCAATGCTCACGCAAAATTCATGTGAGAGCATGGCACCCCTTGTATTACGAGGGCGACGCAATGGAGGTGGAATGCGAGCGGCCAACTCCCCAGAGCATCTAAAAAGAGATAGTGCGCCAACGTCACGTCGCAGAGATAGAGGTCAGAGAGTTGAAAGTAAGGGACAGTTTATTAGTCTCTTAGCTTTAGACTCAACTCTATCCAATAGAAGGGTGGAGCCGGAGCCCCAGATGTGAGAACAGTACTCCAAACAAAGGCGAATACCCTTTTATAACTGGAGTAACTGTGCAGAGAAAAAAATTCCCGCAACCTGAACAGAACCCAGCTTTTTTGAGGCCACCTTAGCAACCATTGTGATATGAGGTTTCCAAGACAATTTTTTGTTTATGTTCAGACCAAGAATGTTTATGTTGTCAATAGGTGAGACGTTAGAACCGTCGAAGAAAATAGGAAAGTTAGGAGGTGTTTTTGAGAGGGAGATGTAAAGAAGTTGAGTTTTCAAGGAGTTGAATTTCACAAGGTTGCGGTGGCCCCACCGGGAAATCCCATCCAGGTCTGCAAGAATAGAATCGGAAAGCTAAAGACGAGAGGCAACTCTAGATGCAAAAGAGGGAGCAGATTTGAAATGAGTGGAAGAATGGAGAATTGAGTCGTCGGCATAAGAGTGAACAGAGTTAGAAGTACAGCTGAGGAGATCGTTGATGAAAAGTAAGAATAATGTTGGAGATAAAAAGAACAGGAACACCACAAATTAGCAGGAAGAAAGGAGGAAAGTCGCTCCATCAGCAGAGTGCTGATATGGAGCGACCAGAAAAACTTGACAAGAGTAAGCAAGAGAAGGAGGAAACCCAAAGGAAGGGAGCTTAGAGTAGTGGCGCATGCCATACTAGATCAAAAGCCTTTGATATGTCGAGCGCCACCACCCAAGACTCCCCATAGTCCCTAAGCAGAAGACCATAAATCAGTTAGATAGGATAGTATGTCACCAGTTGACCTCCAGCGTCGAAAGCCATACTGGTGATCTGAAAGAAAGGAATGAGACTCCAGATGATCCAGGAAATGAGAGTTAAGAAGAGTTTCAAAGATTTTAGATAGAATACATAAGAGCTATAGGACGGTAGTTAGAAGGATCAGAGCAGCTACCTTCCGGGATTGGCTGGACATATGCGCGCTTCAAGCACTGGGGAAATATGCTAGTATTAAGGCATAGAGAAGGAGAGTTGAACGAGGACAGGGCTAGCTCGGAAGCACACTCCTTCAAAAACACGGGGAGGGAATGCCATCCGGGCCGCTAGCCTTCCTGGCGTTCATAGATCTCGAATCCCATGCACTCGATCATGCGTAATCACAGGAAGAGGCATAGGAAACCACAGAGAGGAGAAAGAAGCAGGAGGAGGATGCCGGGAGATCGTCAGGGTAGAATTAGAAGAGAGAAAAGGAGGCCGAAGAGATTAGCGTTTAGTAGGAGAGTTAGCAACAGAACCGTCCGAGCGAACAAGGGGAGGAAAGGCAGATTTACAAAAGTTATTAGAGATGTTTTTGGCAAAAGGCCAGAAATTTTTATCAGTAGGAGAGCCAAATAGGTTGTCGCACTTTGCTTTTGGTGAAAGCGCGCCTGTCGAATAATAGCCCTACCCAACGATTCCGAGCAGAATGGAAATTAGTAAGAGTGAAAGGAAAACGAGAGTTTTCCATGCCCGATAGGTAATGTCTCTCTCCTGAATGGAAGCAGAGCATTACTCAGACCGAAGGGATTTTAAGGACAAAAGGATTTGGATGAAGATGGAATAAACCTGCTCATCCTTCGGCGATTGCTGCCATACTTATTCAACAATGAGCGAAACGTCCTCCGAGTCAAAGCAAGATTCACTCCAAGTATAGTTTGCAAAATGACGCATTTCCCCCAATTAGCCCGATTAAAGTGCCCAAAAAAGTACGTTTGGGGCATGGTGGAATGCTGGAGAAAAAAGTTTTAAAATTAAGAACTAAAATTGTGGTCAGAGTTACCGATAGGAGGGGAAAATGGTGTATTTATATCGAGAAGGAGTAGTGGTGAAACATAAATCAAGCGTGTTCAAGAATTGGTTAGGACGATCTGGTATATGTGTAGGTTCTTTATTAACTGTTCCAGATCGTTGAGAATACTGAATGTTTTGGCCTCCTCCCCTCCTGCATCAGTATGAGAGGGGAGCCCAACCACTCAGTGTGATGTACGTTGAAATCCCATAAATAGAGGACTCTCTCAGCATTTGGATGGGAAGAAGTAACAGTCTCATGAGAAGTAGTAAGATATTCAAAAAGGAGGTGAAAATCTGTTCCGTTAGAGGAGCAGTAGCAGAAACACAAGATAATGGTAGTAGTAGTAGGGAGAAAGATTTTAAACCATAGAACATCAAAGTTAGGAGATTCAATCGAGACGTGTTACAGGAGTGTTAATGTTTATATAGGCACAGACTCCACCATTTAGTCTGAAATTATAGAAAAAGTTATAGTTGGAGATATTAAGTTTATTTGAAAAAGAATCCCTGGCTAGCTGGGTCTCAGACAGTAATAAAATGTTAGGTAGAGTTAGAGGTGATACTCCACAGATTCATGGTTAGCCTTCAGGCCACGGACGTTAGCAAAGTCAGTAGAGAACCCCAGCCTGCGCCCACCACTACATCTTCTCTGTCCAGTCATTCAAAGACACCCACACAAATAAACACACACAATCGACTATACACACAGCCCACCCAAAAGCCCACTGGATTGGGTTTTTACTGAAAAACCTGTACCCACACAACAAACACACACACACAAACACACAGATCTCGAACAGAAAAAAATGATAAAGTAAAAAAATAAGCAAATAAATGCTATTAAAACCTTAAAAATGAAAATTATTTTAAATTATGTTTATAAAAATGAAAACAGAAACTAACTAAATTAATAAGCACGGCGATAAATATGTAAAGTATATAAAACCTTAAAAAAAGATCACACACACACACACACACACACACACACACACACACACACACACACACACACACACACACACACACACACACACACACACACACACACACACAAACACAGACACACACACACACACAAATTTACGAACGTAAAATATATATATATATATATATATATATATATATATATATATATATATATATATATATATATATATATATATATATATATATATATATATATATATATATATATATATATATATATATATATAATTTTATTAAAAATGATAATTTAAACTTGTGGGGACTATGAATAAATATAATATCTTTTTGTTTTTGAAAATGTTTTAAGTCAAACTTAAAATAAGCTAGATAAATTTCTTATTATTTGTTTGTATTTTGCACAAAAATCTTTTCCTCCTTTGAATTAGGTCATATTTGAGGCAGTCTCGTCATTTCGAGTTTGAAAGTCGAGTTGGTTCCGCTCCTATCGAAGACTCTCCAGGAGACTATAAAGTCACACCAAAACAGCTTCTCTCCTTTGCATGGCAGATCTGCAAAGGCATGGCTTACTTATCAAATATGAAGGTATGTTTTTGTTATGTCTTTGTTATGTTTTTGTTATGTTTTTTTGGGGGGGTAAGTTCGTTTAATAATATATTAAAAATCTTCTTTTCAAAACTTTTATGTTGGAATAATTTAGGCAAAAGAAATAATGCTTAAGAATAGAATAGAAGAAAT
>JABUQX010143751.1:2500-7500 GCA_015478945.1 Trachelipus rathkii
CAAAACCAAGAACAATAAATGATTTGCAATTGGAAAACGAAGACAATGTCGGAACATTTGAAATGCACTCTTGCATGTCACTTGCGAACTCCATTGGTTCGTATTATCAGCTGTGTCTGAACAATGGCGGTCATCATATGGGATTTAAAGAACATGATTCTTTAAATACATGTATGTTCTGTAATTCAAGCCTTTAAACTTGTTACTATGTTCATAAATAAAGTTTGTAAAGTTAGTCATTCTAATAGAAAACTATTGTGAGACACCCATATATATATATATATATATATATATATATATATATATATATATATATATATATATATATATATATATATATATATATATATATATATATATATATATATATATATATATATATATATTTTTGTTATATATATATATATATATTTGTGATGGAAAACTATCGATAGTCTCATCATACTATCGATAATTTTTATTAACAATAGTTTCTTCCATATTTTTAGCTCAGATATTTTTTCAATAATTTTTTTTCCTCAGCGTCAATTCTCTCAGTGGCACAAACCTCAACATCTAATTTGTAGCAACGAAAGCATGAAATCGCCATTACTTGAAATCATAAAATTTCATATTGGGGTTTTGAGGAATAGAAAATATACATATTTCGTATAACTAGTTATAAAATAAAAATAATTAGTAAATTACAATTATTTAACTAAATAACTGAACTAATAATAGAAAAACATTTAAAATAATTAACATAATTAACAATATAACAGTGGTTACTTGGTAAATGCAAAAAATAAATGAAATAGAAATCAAATTAATTTAAAAAAAAAAGGAATTAAAAATAAAAAATATAAATAAAATTATAAAGAATTGAAAATAAAAATTTTGAGTCGAAAAGAATAGACTAGAAATGAATAAATAAATATTAAATAAATAAATAAATAAATAAATATATAAAGAAATAAATAAGATACAATATTTTTCTGAGAACTTCCCATCTGATAATTTAATTAACATCAATTCTTTTTTCATATCACTTTTTATTTCTTTCTTTTCAGTTTCATTATTTCTTTCCACAAATTTTTTTTAAAAAAGTAAAAAAATAAAGTTTCAAAAAATAAGTCATTATTTTCCCTTAACTTTATTTTTATTATTTTCTCTTGTTTACTTCTTATTTTTCAATTTTTTTTTACTAATTTAGTAATTTTAGGAAAAAAGTGAAAATTGGTTATGAGGAAAACTCGAGTAAACTTTAACAAATTTAATCACATTTCCTCAGTTTTCTTCCCTTTCTTACTCAAAGTAATAAAGACAAACATTTTGTAACCATCAATCATCATCTTCAATTTTCAACCCACAAAGGAGAAATACTTTATGGTTTCTATTTGCAATTTTGTTTTTTTTCCACGTGTGTTTTTTTGTTTTTGTTTTTTATAAGGAGAAACACTTCGTGCTGTGTACGTATAATTTTGCTTTTTTTTTTTAAAGCTTTTATTTTTTAGAAATGAAATACTCACTTAACTGTTTTTCCCGAATAGTGTTATTGTTGTGTTTTGTACCCAATATTTTTTTCTGTTTCCATTTAGAAAAGTAAGTATGGAATCGATTTTTAATTTTAAGTTCTCTAAGTGAATCTTATGTTTTCTATGAAGGTTTTTAATTATGTTTTATAATATATTTTCTTGCGTTTCCATAGTTTTTTTCTAATGTTTGTTTTTTAAGTTTTTTTTAAATTCATTTTAAAAAAAACAAATTTTGATCAGAAATATTTTTTATGCTGTTTTATTTATTTTCCAAATCATTAAAATATTTTGTTACTTCAAGACACACAATTATTAGATAAAAGTTTCTTAGGTAAATATCTGAAATTATAGAAGTATTAAAAACTTTGAACAGGTTTTGAATTTACATTATTCTATGTATGTATGTATATATATATATATATATATATATATATATATATATATATATATATATATATAATATATATATATATATATATATATATATATAAATATATATATATTTTAAAAGTTTTTATATATATATATATATATATATATATATATATATATATATATATATATATATAAATATATATATATATATATATATATATATATATATATATATATATATGTATATATATATATATATATATATAATATATAATATAATATACTATATATATATATATATATATATATATATATATATATATATATATATATATATATATATATATATATATATATATATATATATATATATATATATATATATATATATATATATATATATATATATATATATATATATATATATATTTTTTTTTATGTTTAATATTTTTTAATGTATGTGATATAAATGATGCTAAATAAATAGTTAAATATATATATATATTTATATAAATATACCTTTTCGTATATATTTTATATATATATATATATATATATGATATATATATATAATATATATATATATATATATATATATATATACTGTATATTCAAATTGCTTAAGATTCCCTTTTCCACTACCAGTTTAATAAAAGTATTAAATAAAATTGTAGTATTTTTGGTCTCTTTGGTATTAGTTTAAAAAGAGATATTGAAATCTTTAAAAATGAAATAAAATAGGTAAATTAGGGTAAAACTGGTAGTAAAGGGGAAGAGGTATATTTAGGTGTAAAATGGTATTAGAGTGGAATAGACAAAGTTGGGATAATAATTGGTAAGAGAAGAGAATAGGTAAATTATGGTAAAAATGTTGTTAGAGAGGAATAGGTAAATTGGTATTAATAAAATAGTAGTAAAGAAAAATAGGAAACTTAGAGTAGAATTGGTATAAGAGAAGAATATATCATTGCTAAATAAATGTAAATACAAAAAATAAATGAAATAAAATCAAATTAATTTCTTAAAGAAAAAATGATAAAAAAATTGAATAGGAAATTTCGAGTACAAAATTGTGGTGAAATTAAAATAAAATTGAGAAAAAAATATTTGCATTGTTTTATATAACAAATAAAAAATAACTTGAAACTAGAATTAGCATATAAATAACGTAAATAAATAAATTATAATTAATTAAATGAAAATTAATAAATAATTTAATAAATTATAATTAATTAAATTAAAAATTAATAAAATACAATTAATTAACTAATAAAATATAAATAGTTAGTAAATTACAATTATTTTGCTAAACTGAACTAATAAATAAAAACATTTAAAAATAATTAATATTATTAACAATATAACATTGCTAAATAATTGTAAATACAAGAAATAAATGAAATAAAATCATGTTAATTTCTTAAAGGAAAATAATTATTTGGAAAAAAATAATTAAATTATAAATAATTAAAATAAAATAAAATAAAATCGAAAGAATGAAGCAGACATAAATAACAAATATATAAAACAAATAAATAAATAAAAAGGAAATAAAGGAAAAAATAAATGATACAATATTTTCTGAGAACTTCCCATCTGATAATTCAATTAACATCTATTCTTTTTTCACATCACTTTTTATTTCTTTCTTTTCAGTTTCATTATTTCTTCTCCCAATATTTGAAAAAATAATTAAAAAAAAAATGAAATTACAAAAAATAAGTCATTATTTTCTCTCAACTTTATTTTTTATTACTTTCCTCTTGTATACTTCTAATTTTTTCATTTTTTTTTTTACTAATTTGGGAAAGTAAAGTAAAAAAGGGGAAAAATTGGCTATGAGAAAAACTCGAGTAAACTTTAACAAATTCAATCACATTTCTTCAGTTTTCTTCCCTTTCTTACTCAAAGTAATAAAGACAAACATTTTGTAACCATCAATCATCATCTTCAATTTTCGACCCTCAAAGGAGAAATACTTCGTGCTTTCTTTGTGTAATTTTGCGTTTTTAAAATGTTTTTTTTTTTCCTATAAGGAGAAATACTTCGTGCTTTGAATGTATAATTTTGAGTTTTTTAAAGTGTGTTCTTTTGTTTTCTATAAATGAAATACTTCGTGCTTCTATGTTTTGTGTTCTCATAAGTGTATTATTGTGTTTCTTTTGTGTTTTCTATTAGGATAAATGTTTCTTGCTTTCTATGTGTAATTTTGTGTTCTCCAAGCGATTCTTGTATTTTCTATATGGTGTTTTCTTGTGTTTTCAATAAAATGTTTTCTTGCACTCTAAATAAGTTATTCCATTGTATTTTCAAGTGTTTACTGGTGTTTCTTGTGTTTTCGATGAAGGTTTTTAATATTTTTTCGAAAGATTTACTTGTTTTTTATTCCTTGCTTTATTTTTTTATGAATTAGCTGCTATCTAAGAAGGTGTTTTCTTGCTTTTCCAAGAGGTATTTTCTTTGCTTATAAAGCCTTTTATTCTTACACTCATATTAAAAAATAATATATATATATATATTTATATATATATATATATATATATATATATATATATATATATATATATATATATATATATATATATATATATATATATTTATATATATATATATATATATATATATATATATATATATATGCAAATTGCTGAAGATTTCATTTTCCGTGAAGAGTTTAAAAAAAGTACTTAATAAAATTATATTTTACGGCTTTTTGGTATTGATGTAAAAGAGGATATTGAAAATCTGGTTTAAAGATGAAATGGAAATGGTAAATTAGGGTGCACAAAAAATGGTAGTAAAGGGAAATAGATATCTTAATGTTAAAAGTATTATTAGAGTGGAATAGAGAAAGTAGGATTAATAAATGGTAAAGAGAAGAAAAAGCAAATTATGGTCAAAATAGTGTTAGAGAGGAATGGGTAAATTAGTATTAATAAAATAGTATTAATGTGAAATAGGAAACAGAGTAGAATTGGTATAAAAGAAGAATAATAAACTTAAGGTAAAAATGATGTTATATTGGAATAAGTTGATTGTGGTAAAAAAATTATAAAAAAAGTAGTCGGAATATTAGAGTAAAAAATTGTGGTGAAATTTAAATAAAGTTGA
>JABUQX010143751.1:12500-20000 GCA_015478945.1 Trachelipus rathkii
ATAAATAAACATATATATCAAAACAAATAAATAAATAAAAAGCAGATAAATAAATAAATAAATTGATAAATAAATAAATAAATAAATAAATAAATAAATAAATAAATTAAACATAAAAAATAAATAAGATGCAATATTTTTATGAGAACTTCCCATCTGGGAGTAATTCAATTAACACTATTTTTTTATATCACTTTTTTTTAAACAATTTCAGTTTCTTTATTTCCTCTATAATAATTTTAGAAAGCAGAAAAATAAAATTACAAAAATAAGCAATTATTTTCTCTCCACTTTATTTTTTTTATTATTTTCCTAAGTTTACTTTTTATTTTTTTATTTATTTTTCCTAATTTTGAGAAGTAAAAAAAAGGGGTAAAATTGGCTATGAGGAAAACCTATAAATTTAACAAATTCAATCAAGGCTTCTCCCTTTCTTACTCTAAAGTATTAAAGACAAACATTTTGTAAATCAATCATCATTTTCAATTTTCAACCCTCAAATGAGAAATACTTTGTGCTTTCTTTTGTAATTTTTTTTAAAAAAAGTGTGTTTTTTTGTGTTTTCTATAAGGAGAAATACATCATGCTTTGTTTGTGTACTTTTCGTTTTCTAAAATGGGTTATGTTTAATATAATAAGCAAATGCTTCATAATGTCATGCTTTTGAATTTCTAAACTGATGCTTGTTTATGTATTACTATGTATTTCGTTAGAATAAATGTTTCATGCTTTCTATTGAAATTTTATACTCTCTATGTGATTCTTGCTTTTATGAGTTTTTTTTTCTATAAGGTGTTCTTGTGGCTTTATCTAAGGTGAGTAATAATTGTGGATTTTCAACTGTTTACACTGCTGTTTCCCAGCTATTTTCTCAGTGGCTGTTTTTTACTAATACTTAGGATTTTCCTTAGTTTTTTTTTTTTTTTTTTTTTTTTTTTAGATTATGAATAATTTCATATTACCTGGTAGTGGTTTCTTTCTTTTTCAAAGGCATTTTTCCAATTTTTTAAGTTTTTACTAGATCATTTAAAAAAAATTTAAACTTTTCATCTAAATAAAAAATTTATACTGTTCGATTTGTTTTTCAAAATATTTAAATATTTAAAATAAGTGTTAGATGAAGTTACCAGGCAATGTTTAAAATTAATTGGTACTTAGGACGGTTTTAAAGAACAATTTGAACAGAAATATGTATATATATATATGAGTGAGTTATATATATATAGTATATATATATATGTATATATGATATATGTATATATTATACATATATTATATATATATATATATATAAAGAGGTATATATATACATATTATTGTTATTATATATATAGTTATATATGTATATATATTATATTATTATACATATATATTTATATATAATACATATAAATATATGTATATATTATATGTCATACATGTATATATATATATATATACATACATATATATAGTTACTATATATATTATACACATATATATATATATGAAAGATATAAGATTATATGTATATATATTATTATATATATATGTTATTATTATATATATATATATATATAGTATATATGGATATATATATGTATGGTTTTATGTATATACATACATGCTATAAGCATATACACATATTTGTGTGGTGTGTAAAATTAACGACATTATTATTGTTATATATATATACATTATATACACATATATATGAAAGTGATATATATATATATATATTTTATATATATATTATGGTGTTATATATAGAGAGAGAGAGGCTATAATATATATATATATATTATATATATTATGCTATTACATATATATATATATATTATATGATGTTTCAGAGAGTATATATATATATATATATATATATATATATATATATATATATATATATGGTTATGATATATATATGGTTTATATGATTTTTATATATATATATATATATATATATATATATTATACATATTATTACATATATATATATATTACATATATATGCTATATATATATATTATATATGTGTGTGCGTGTATTATACATACATACACATATATACATATATATATATATACATATATACATATACATATATATATATATATGGTATATGAGAGGGTATATATATATATACATATTATTATTATATATATAAATATATATAAACATATATATATGATTAATATTATTATTATGAAAAATATGGCATATATATATATATATATATGTATGTATATATATATATTATTATTATATACATATATATATGTATATCATATATATATAAATATATATATATATAGTGATATTATTAGTGTATATATTATATATATATGCATATATACATACATATATATAAGTATGTATATATATATATTATGTATATTATTTCCAATCTCCATACATGGCGCGCATATATTATATATACAGATTATTATGCATATTATTGGTTATTACATGGTATGAGTTACATATTATATATACATATTATTATTGGCTACATACATATATATATTATTAATGTATATATATATATACACCTGACAGTATATATATTATATATATAGGCGCGTGGTGTTATTATATGGCGTTATGTATGTTGTTATTACATATATATATTATTACATACATATATTATTGGTTATATTGGTTGTTGAAGATTTATATAATATATTATTATTACCTAGTATATATATATATATATATATATATATATATTATTATATATTATTATTATTAATATTATTATATATATTATTATTATATATATATATATGATATACATATATATGTTTATATACAGGTGGTTATATATATGTATATATATATATATACATATAGCATAGAGATATATATATATATATATATATATATATATATATATATATATATATATATATATATATATATATATATATATATATATATATATATATATATATATATATTTATATATATATATATATATATATATATATATATATATATATATATATATATATATATATATATATTATGTATATATATATATATATATATATATATATATATATATTATTATTATAACCAGCTCTTTTGTTAAAACCATATTTCTTGCACCCTTTTTTTCTTTTTAATTACTGTGGTGTAAATACACTTAAATTTTATATTCTTGTATAATGTAGAGTAATGCTGCATTGTTACCAAACGTCGCCTCGTTTCTCATTAAATTTATGATACATAAAATTTTTGTATAAACACATTATTATAAATCTGAATAAAAAGGCTTTTAAATTATTCAATATTTTTTTACTTTGCTTTTGTTTTTTTTTTTTTATAATTTAATTATTTACATTTTTTATTTTTTTTTTTATTTATTTATTAATTTATTTATTTATTCATGATGTATGGGTATATGGCTTCTTTTGTAGATAGCCTATAACATGATACTGATAACAGGGGCCAACAAAAAAAAATTATTTTTTTTTGCTGCCAAGGATATTTTAACGAATCGGTTATGCTGATTTCAGAAATGACATTAGTTTTTCAAGATTGCCTGAAGCTCTTGAGAGATACAGGGTGTTCCTAAATATACTATACAAATATCTTTTTAATATATATTTAAGTGCAGCAATATCGTTTTATTTCTTTTTGAGGGGCTTACTTTTATACACTTTTTATTTTTTTTTCTATTTTCAGAACACTATGAGTACTTCACGAAGAGCCTGTTTGAATAACCCCAATGGATTCTGCTACATCTGTGGTGAATATTGCCAAGTTGTGAGAACCAAAAAGAAATATTACTGTCTCGTAAAGCAAGCAAATCTTTGCATACTTGATGAAACTGGAGTAATAAGATAAGTCTTGCCCCCATATGGTCTGTAAAACGTGTGTCGAAATCTACGTCAGTGGAAAATGGACGAAGAAAAAGGTTTAAAATTTGGTGATGCCTATGGTATGGCGGGGGCCAAAGAATCACCACAGAGACCGTTATTTTTGTTTGGTTAATGTGAAGGTTTCAAGAAACGTAAATTTGAGTGGTCCGGATTTCGGAATCAGCAAGATCTGTAAATTACACTCCGACGATGTCCTCAGCCCAGTGTTCACTAAGCACTCCCAGACATAATAGCATTGTCTGGATGAAGAGGATATCCAGGGATTTGTGTGTACACGTGCAGATAGTGGTAGTGAATAGGAAGAAAGTACTTCTACACAGCAACAGTTCTCCCAGGAAAAGATCAATGATTTAGTACGAGAGTTAAGTCCTCTCCAAGCAAGATTCTGAGCTTTTAGCATCTAGATTAAGTGAAAAGAACTGTCTCAAGGCTGAATGTAAAATAACTTTTTTTTGGACAAGAGAGTACTTCTTTCATATTTCATTGAAGAAGAAGACCAATATACTGTAGGAACATCCCTGGACTGATACTCCAAATGGGGTTACCCAAAAAATACCGACCAGAAGATTGGCTATTGTTTATGGATAGTTCAACGAGAAGCTTGAAGTGTGTTTTATTGAACAATATGGCAATAGTTATGCATTGATTCCAATAGGTCACTCAACAAAACTGAAAGTGGAATATGAAAATATAAGAATGATCCTGCAGAAGCTAGATATAATGAATACCAGTAGTCTATTATATGCTGATTTTGAAGATGGTCAACATCTTACTTGGCAGCAAAGCGGATAAGTAAGTACCCTTGTTTCATATGTTTGTGGGATAGTAGGCTAAAGAAGACCACTGGGAAAAAGTTGTATTGACCTGCTAGGGAAAATATGACTGCAGGTGCATCAAATATCATTAACGAACCACTGCTGAGTAGGGGAGGAAATTATTTCTCCCACCACTCCACATCAAACTAGGACTGATGAAGCAATTTGTTAAGGCCTTAGACAAAGATGGTGAATGTTTCAAATATATTTGCAGATTTTTTCCAGGGTTGAGTATGGAGAAACTCAAAGCTGGAATCTTTAGCGGCCCTCAAATTCGCCAAATCATCAAGGATGACAATTTCATAAATTCCATGACTGATATTGAAGCATCTGCCTGAAAAAGTTTTGTCTTGGTTGTTCAGAACTTTGGGCAACCATAAACCTGCCAACTATGTAGAACTCTCGTACAGAAAATACTTTCAGACTTCAAAATTTGAATTAATATGAGCATAAAAGTTCACTTTCTGACATAGTCACTTAGATCGGTTTCCGGATAATCTAGGATGTTATAGTGAGGAACAAGGGAAGAGGTTCCATCAAGAAATCAATGATGGAAGAAAGATACCAAGGAAGATGGGATACACACATGATGGCAGACTATTGTTGGAGCCTTCAACGTAATTGTTCACATTCTGCACACAGAAGACAATAATATAGACAGCGATTTGTAATGCATTAATTGTGATTTCAATGTACTGAATTGAATGTTTTGACCTATTAGCATTTTATTTACTTACTCATTAACAATTTGATTTATATCTTTCGGTGTTTTTTATTGTGAATTACTTTACACAACCCAACATAAATTGTTGTTATTAATGTATTTTTGTGACCACCCTGTATCTCAAAAACTGAGCCAATCTAGGAAAACGGAGGTCATATTCGGAATCAGGGCAACAAGTTACCTATAAAATGACCTTCAAATGTTTTGCCGCAAAATCTTTGTTGGCCAGTGTAATACATATTATGTTCAAGGAACGATCTCTATGCTCCTTGAGAAGGGCTGTGATCGGTGAAATTATTCAGATCTTGAATTTTGTTAGACAAATATTGATCTACAAAGTTAGGAAGGGAGTTCGTAAGTTATTTTTAAATGAATCAAAATTGAGTTGTAAGATTTGAACATTAAATAATTGGTACAAAATATTTGGGAAAGATAAATTCGCGCTGTATAACATATATATAGTAGTATGTATATATATATATATATATATGAGCATATTATATATATATAGTATAAAGTATATATATAAAAAGATATATATATATATATATATATATATATATATATATATATATATATATATATATATATATACCCTAAACAATTCAAAGTAATACGGAAATGCGCATAATGCGCGCATGCATCTTCACATGTAATCTTCACACACTCCATTCATAATCTCTCCACATATCTATGGTTATATATATATATATAGCAAAGATATATAGTTATATATATATATATATATATATATATATATATATATATATATATATATATATATATATATATATATATATATATATATATATATATATAGGTAAAATTCAATCTTTCGTTTGACTTTCGATATTCGATATATATTGACTTGGAAATATCGATAGCAATAATTCCATGGTATATATATATATATATATATATATATGAAAGAAAGAGCATATATATATACATAAACACATTTATATATATATATATATATATATATATATATATATATAGTAAATCTGTGTCTACACTAACAAAACTTTATCATAACCTAGACTTAAAAGCCCCAAGTGGGCCATAACCTAATGGATTATGATAGCCCCTAACTAGGCCCTAACCTAATGGATTATGAAAGCCACTAACTAGGCAAAATTAATGGAATACTGTTTCCCTTATGTATAGGGTAATATATATATATATATATATATATATATATATATATATATATATATATATATATATATATATATATATATATATATATATATATATATAAAGCTATACACAGATTACATATAATATTTTTTTTTAATATTATACTAAAATTTAAATTTGTCTTGTAAAATTTAATTAAAATACTATAACAAGGCTGGTAAAGTCGAATCATCATTACAAATATGAAATAAATCCTATAAATTCATATTTAAAATTCAGTAAAAAAATCTATAAATTTAACTTTCACAACGATAACATCCTCTCTCGACGGATAGTTAATAAGAACTGTTATATGAATAAATACATTGTTTATATATAGAATTATATCGATATATCCAAGACTTGATATATCGATATAGAAAATCAAACGTCAGATCGAAATATCAATATGTCCTATATATATATATATATATATATATATATATATGTTATATGAAATATAAAGATATATATATATATATATATATAGCAGATATGTATATATATTTATTATGCTATATATATATATATATATAAGTTATGTTATATATATATATATATATATAGTTATATATATATAATTATATATATATATATATATATATATATATATATATATATATTAGTTATATAGTAGTTATATATATATATATATAAATATATATATATATATATATATATATATATTTATATATATATATATTATGTTGTGTAATACATGTTATATATAAATATGTGGATATGTTACATATAGTATATATATATATATATATATATAAGATATATATATATATATGTATATATATATATATATTGATATTCAAAAACATTTATATTTATAAATCTATGTATATAATAGTTAAAGCTACAGCAATATATATATATATATATATATATATATATAGCAGTATATATATGT
>JABUQX010143751.1:35000-37500 GCA_015478945.1 Trachelipus rathkii
CAACCTTGTGAAATTCACCCAAAAACCCAACTTCTACAAATCTCCTCTAAAAATACCTTCTAATTTTCCTATCTCTTTTGATGGTCTTCTCGTCTTCTCCTGTTGACAATATAAACATCTCACCCTAAACATAAACAAAAAATGTCTTGGAAACCTCACATCACAACGGTTGCTGGGGCGGCCTCAAAGAAACTGCAGCCCGCTTCAGATTATGAGACTTTTTTTCCTCTCTCTCAGTTATTTCTCCAGCATATGTGTGTCTTCAACCCGCCCTTTGCATAGGAGTACTGCCCTCACATCTGGGGCCCTGGTTTCTCCCGGCTTTTGGACAGGTCGAGTCAAAAGCCAAAGGCTTATAAACCTGTTATGTACTTTCCAGTTCACTGACCCTCTATCTTGTAGCAATGTTGGTGCTCATCTCTTTCTGGTAGGTATCGCGCGGCAGGTGTTCGAGGAACTTCACCACTCCCGCGTACCACCACCTTACGTGACGCCCTCGTAGCACAGCAAAGTCGTATCTGCGCACGAGTTTGTGTAGATCTTTGGTAAACTCCTGGCTAGTTCGCCGTGTTGTTCCTTCCTTCCCGCCACCACTGTTCTGTGCAGAAACCTCTTCCACTTCAGTTTCCTGCCGAATTTAATCTCTCCTCACTTTAAAGCTCCGCGCCCATGTTCATCTTGCGTAATTGTTACGGATAGTTCTTTATGTGCAACACCCACCTGAATAGGCTCTGCCAGTGAGGTGGTGATAAATGCAGCAAAAAAAAAACTTTTTGAAGATGTCAACGCGCTAACGATTAACGTTAACTTCCACTGCATTCTTTACCGATAAACGCTTTAGTATCAACGCCGCAGCCAGCTTTTTTGTTAACGATTAAGAATTAACGACGTTAACTTTTTCATTAACGGTGCCCACCTATGTATTACATATATATATATATATATATTTATATATATATGTGGAGGAAGAGCAGTAAAGATATATATTATATATATATATATATATATAGTATATATATATATATTTATATATATATATATATAGAGAGTATATATATATATATATATATATATGTAAACATATATATATATATGAGATAGATATATATATATATATATATATATATATATATATATATATATATATATATAGTTATATATATATATATATATATATATATATATATATATATTATATATATATATATATATATATATATATATATATATATATATAACAGTAGTTTAAAACGATAACCTATAAAAACACAAATAAATTTTGGGAAAGAAGGTGTCAGTGAGAGAGTAAGTCCCTGCTGTTTTTATAAATTACTCCCTATCAGCCTTCAATTAAAATTTTTCTTAATTTATGAGAGGTCTGAATCTTTATAAATGTTTTTATGTTCATAGATAAACGTCCTTTGAAACCCGCCATACTTAACTTCACCAAATACTTTATTTTATTAATAATAATTTACTTTAAATAATTATCATTCGAAATATAGATCTATTTATTTTTATTTTTTAACAAAGATTATCATCATTATTATTATTACAAAGAAGGAACAGTGAGATGGGTCTTCAATAAATCATCTGCCATCAGAAGAACTCCATTGTGAGAAAGTGCTACCATTTCAGGCACAAAAAGAAGAACAGATTCATTGACACCCTCCCCCTGCGTATTCAAGAACGATAAATGGAACTGGCGGCGAGACTTAAGTCTCAAACTTTACCTTCCACGGGAAGTTACGGTCCTTTTCCTTGAGATGGCTCCCAGGGAGTCTCAAAAAACCACTTTGAAGTAATCGCAGATAAAAACATGAGCTAAAATAAATAAATTAAAGGTCATCCTTATATCTTAAAATTTCCGTTGTTACCAACGTGTATTACTTATATAGTGGTATATATATATATATATATATATGGTATGGTATATATATATATATATGGTATGAGAGGAGAGTGAGGCAGGCGGTGGTATATATATATATATGTATATATGGCGTATATATATATATATATATATATATATATAAGATATATGGTATGGCGGTTATTATATATATATGTAGTGATAAAGATAGAGTATATATATATATGGCATATATATATATATATATATTATATATATATATGATATATATATATATATATATATATATGGTTATATACACGAATGCCTCTGTAGCGTAGGGTGGGGAGGCTGTGATCTTGCCGACCTCCCCATGAGAGGACGCTGGTTCCAACCTCCCACGGTAGCAGCCCTGGGTTTTATCCTTCCCAAAGTGGGTAATTGAACTCGGCTGGCGAATCATGTTAAGTAAGCTGATAGTCAGTCCTTAAAGCTCTGATTCCTGTAGTCTCCCCGTAAGCTACCTCCTCATGCGGGGATAAAGCATCGTTAAAACGAAGTTTGAGGAGAGAAAGAGAGTATGCAGAGTATATATATATATATATATATATATATATATATATATATATATATATATATATATATATA